>JAQGCN010000029.1:0-66954 GCA_034699725.1 Friesea truncata | reverse complement strand
AGTGCTTTTCTCGTATGGCAGTACGCAATAGCAAAGCTAACTCATGCTCTCTCATCTCGGAGCACAACTCCCTTAAGCTCAAATTGCAAAAAAAGCTGTGGGATAAAGACGAAGATTGTACAGTATAGTAAAATTGTAGTGTCTTTTTATACGAATGAGGAAGTGGTTAATTAATTTTTGTTATCACTTTGCCGTATTTTGTGCTCCATTTAAAGGGTATCTCTTAAGAATAAAAGTCATTAGAATTGTCACAAAAGGAAATAAGTAGTGGGTGAGTCACTACAATCCCTCAAAGTAATTAATCTAGGGGTGCAGCAGTAGTAAAAACAGTGGACATAAACAAAGATTTCGGCATCTTATCATCGTATTGTTGTCAATCAGCCAATTTGTTAATGTAGCTTTGCCTAATAATTACTACAACAAACAACTAATAATAAATTCTATTAATGGGTAACATTCTTGTCCCTGTATTTTAACTATGCTATTGGAAATTGCTGATTCAGGAGACTGAATCGTCATTACAAAAATTATTAATAAATCCTAAGTCCAGGGTCACATGCCTAAATATGCAAAAACATCATCATTGTTACAAAATTAAGATCCTAATCTAAGATAAATTCTATGCTATAAATTAATCTTATAGGTTAAATGTTAAAAACAAATCCAGCATCCTAATATTCTTTTTTATTAATGTAATATTGCTTCAAAAACAAAAAAAAAGTTGGAAGCTATAATTTGAAGAGGAAGTAAAGGAAAAAGGGTGTGGTATTGGGAAATAGGGATGATTGTAATCTGATGAACTATTCTAATTAGGAGTGACAATGACAATGGCACTAACTCACTTGGAACTTTTCTGTTGTAATCATAATCTCGTAAATTCAAATCAGCGGATTTTTATTAGTCTCGTAGCATGTTAATTTTTATTATGGTCGTATGTTTTCATTTGGTTCATTCAATCTTTCATTTGACTATTGTTAGTTTAATTTGGAATACAATAATATTTTTTACCATAATTTACACCCAGATTTCATTTCCTTTCCCATATTTAGATTTAACCTTAAATAAGCTACAACAAAAATTTATGGAAGCACTACTACAGATGTAATTCAATAAATCTTAAGATTATGTTTACTCACACACACTTTGTATCTTCTCTTTTCAGTTTTACATTTCCGTGATTCGAATATAAGCCAAGGGTTAAAGTTTTAACAAGATCCCATTGTTTATACACAAATCCTGTTTAAGATATATGGATCATGCAAAGAATTCAATTATTCTTAACCCTACTGTTCAAGATTAAATTTTAGGGTGTGTATCAATAATGTAAAATTGACTAAAAATTTTCAAGATTTATTTCTAATATTTTAAATTCGGATTTTATAAAACCGAATTGACTCTTCTTGTTCTTGATAACCTTGGAAAGGACAAACGCCTGAATCCCAAGAACTTGATCTCGTCTATCATCATTAAAACAAAATGGAATTACATGATCATGATTTAACGTTGACAATGTGAATACCATTCATTGCAAAGAAATTAAGCAAGAATCTTAATGTCTACATAAACTATGTTACACAATTAATTGACGTTAATTGTATAATAATATTGTTATTGATTTAAAGATTACGAATAGTAGAATTTCAACAAGTACGAAATTAAGTTTAGAATTTGAATGATGCTTATTGCTTTAATGTAAAGAGGAATTTTTCTTTTAATTTTAACTAGTTTATGATAATTGTTTGTAATTCTTATGTGTTTAATCATCTGAAAATAATCATTTCGTGTCAATTTTACAGAAATTATAATTCTTGACAGGAAAGAGGACAGGTGAAACTCCTCTGTGCAGTTAATTAATTTAATCTTGTTAATTTAAATTCAAAGAGACGCCTTTTTATATAATGAAACAAAAACAAAGTAATAGTAATAGCATACGTGAGAACTCAAAATTAATCTACCGTTTAAAATGTATTCATCAATTTTCAACACTCTTCGATACGATCTTCTCACCTATTCTGTCACTTTAAATGAAAATTTTCTTCAACACTTACCAAATTCAATCTTCATACCCTTACATTGTATATTACAGTAAAACTGCATTTTTGCTTCCTGCTGTGAATAATTATTCCAAAGGAAAAAAGCAAATCAATTTTTTAAAGTATGAAACACGCATAAGTGCGTCTTCTTAACTTATTCTCTGCATGTTTTTTCTTTATGGCGCTTCTGAATTTCTAACACTGCGTACGGACTTATACTGCTGTTATACACATACACAATATTTATTTATGCTGGAAATACGTCCATCTGTCCATTAACTTAATATTTATGATGATGATATATAATACAAGTAATGCAATTCTGGTAAATCGCTTCTAGAATCAATTTACGATCAATAAATAATTCATTTCTATTAGAAGTGATTTCCCTTTTGCAGATGTTCCGAATAGAATATTTTAGATTGAATTTTTCTTGTATTACAAATCCTGCACCTATTTCTTCATCGATTGAAATTAAATTTAAGTAACGAAGATCATCCAAGCTATAGCTACTGAATGGATCTCTTATTATTTGTTTTTATAAGCTCATTCATTCACTCTCATCATCTTCATCCCACACTACTAGTTTGTTCGTATATCAATAATTTCTTGAGATTTGTTTTTTGAGTTGAGATCAAGAACTGCAATCTAACTGACTACAACTACTGTACCTATCTTTGGAATGTAGCAACAATCAATGGCCATGGACATTTGCTAAAGTATAGTTTAAAAGTTTTGTCACACCTTCTTCTTCCTTTCTTCTGGATTTGGTGTTACGACGGGTTTCTTGTTGACATCCCGATCCCATCATCATCATTGTGAGAACTTTAGAGATTCTGACACGAGGCAACTCAACCAACTGAAAAACTTCCACAAGTCAATTGACTATCCTCGGGTGCGTTTAGTGGGCATTATTGTGTCTGTCAATAGTATACAATAATTTTACAACAGTTTTTTATAAGAAGTTTATAAATCCAGTGCTTTTTAAAAATGGAAAAGAGATATTTTGGTAATCATTTTCTTAATATTTTTTCTTTCAAAACTATTGATTGAATATTTCACAGAGGAGGTGTATAATATTAAATTAATCTTCTTTAGAATAAATTCAAAGATAAATGTGTGAACTGATCTTCATTTGATCCTTTTCATTATGAAAGAAATCTTTTAGTTCCCACGAAGTCTTCATTTTTTCTTTTAAGGGAACTCTTTCTCCTTCTTTTTCTCACTCATATCTTTCTCTTGAGGAAGGAAGGAAGAAGGGTCAAAGAGCCCTTTCACTGACTTTAAAACCATAAAGGGAGAGTATGAAATGGATCTCCAAGAGACCTTTCTCATTTACCCTCACCCTTCATTTTCATCATCTTCAGTGAAAGGGCTTTAAAAAGGAGTCCTTAGAATGAACTACAAACCCACTAAATGACTCAATAGAATCTTTTCCACATTCCAAACCAACCCTCCCTGGATTTTTTAAAGGGCTTACAGGGTGAGACCGAGTAGGATTTAAAATTAATTTGGATTCCGTAAGAAGATGAAGGGATCTTCGTGTGAACAGGAAATCCGTCTTTGTTCCACAATTACCTGCACATCATATCAATAAGAATGTTTACAATAAATGACTATTTAAATATTCTTCCTCTTTTATACAATTATACGTTTAAATCGTCTTAACTTTTAATACTTTGATATTCAATTTAATATTTTAGTAAGGTTATTAGTTAAATAGTTTACGAAATGTATACTGTTGAAGCAGTTTTACAGGGAGGGATTAGGACAGATTTCTAAATACGATTTTTGTATTTATACGAGCACTAACTTAATTAGGCTTATTAGTAGTATAAGATGAATTTTATGTATTTTGGTACGGTTGATATATCTAATAGTGTTTGAAATTGAAAAATAATATTCACATCAAGGAATAAAGGCAGTAGTAGCACGTGCTGTATATCTGAAAGAATTTTTTCTGACCGTATATAATTTTAATGTTTGGTTTGGTGGAGACGTAGACAGGAAATGGAGTAAGTGGCAGCTGCAGAGCAGAGGGGTACTTAAACCTCGCACGAACCAATACCAAATACCCGTAATCCAGGAGATCTCCAACAAAACTTTACTCAGGTACCCCTCGTCTTCCCTTCCATTTATTAGTCACATTTCGTTGCTGTTACTTCCCCTTTCAGAGGACCGATTTTGCTTCCTTCCTTCCGGATCCCTCCAAACGAAGACCAACGTTCAAAACTATGATCACAAAATAAGTTTCACAACCCAGTCATTTTTAGTAGGTAGAACATTACGCATCATTCATAATAGGTAGCATCACTTTAATTACTTCAACCAAGGTCAACTATATTTAATCATTACGATTTCAACAATTTATATATTTTTACTCATTTCTTTGTTTATATTCCAGATGGCTGCTCCACCATACTTAAGAACTCCAATTTTAGAACCACCATCTCCATTTCAAATGAATCGAAGCCGAGTATTTTTTGAATCCGATTGCTCAAGTCCGACTTCTTGGGAATTTTGTAGTGCTCCAATATCAAGTCCAGACACAATTCCGGAAGATACTGAAATAACACATTTCCGTTCACAAGGTTCCACTTCATCGCCCATGTCAACAAATACTTCTGGTCTTCGGAATTCTCAGGCCTCAGCGCCCTCTTCGTCATCTCACTCAGAAATTCGAAATGATGGAAGTAGGAATTCGACTGGGAGTTCTTCCTCTGAAAGTCAACGAAGCCATGATTCTGGATTTTTAGATTCAATTGAGACGAAAAAATTCCGAAATCGAAATAGTTTACCTCAAAACACAAATGGTGAGAATAGGAAATGTCGTTCTCCAAATTCGACTCCCGTTTCTACGAGAACTCATGTTCCAGTTTCAGTATTTGTAAATGGCACACCAGGAGTTCTCCACAGAAGCATCACAAAAACTCAAGAATGTACTCATGGAACTGATGGTTATTGTTCGTCATGCATTTATCAGGAAGTAATTGTAGCTCGTTCGAAACCCGGTACAATATCACCACTTCCAATAGAAACAGATCCAATCCCTGGTCAAATATCTTCAACACTTCTTGGAACACCTGCCTGTGCGTCTACCCCCAAAAAACAAAACATAAATCCAAATCGAACGAGCAGAATGCACAAAATTGATAATTTTGAAAGTTTAAATAAGAACATGAAATCCTTGGATACAAATAATAATAAGAGTACAATTCCTTGTGAGGTTCCAAGTCAAAGTCATCATCCTCTTATCACTTCGCGTGGATATTCTGTTCCAACAATTAACACAAATTCAAAACCAAAAATACAAAAATCTCGTTCATCAACATATTATGTAGAGTCACAACCTCCACCAATCCCACCAAGGCCGAAAAATTTGGTCCCAGTTAACTATCACCCGGATCTTAATGAGCTTAAAAATTCTAGTCATAACAATGGAAGTTGTTCTAAAAAGAGTAGTCCGAAATGGCAAAGTTTGCCCCGTGGTTATAAACGCGTATCTGCTAATAGCTTCAATACGTCTGAAGATATAATTGTTAAGTCACATTTTGATAATGATGCAATGCGACTCTGGCTACATGAACTTAAATACGATGCAGAACCCGATTGTCTTTATACTCTACAAGTTAAATCTTTAGAAACTCCTTCTGAAAATAGTCCACAAGTAGTGCCATGTCATTCAAAATCAGTTTCAGCTCCTTTTATTTCTATTCGAAATATTGAACGAATTGCTTCTTTTATTTCGGAAGAATATTCTTTCATTTGCAGGTAAGTTGTATTAATGTTTTTTAGAAGTCATAGCATTAAGGCATATAGTATGTTAAAGAGCAAAACAGCCATCTATGATTTGTTTTTCTGTACATTCAATCACCAAAATCTTAACATTATTACCATTATGGCTACCACTCCAAAATCTACTCAATCGTTTGATCGATTGAAACTTCGTTTGGTTTGATTGATAAAATTGAATAATTTAATTTTACACTTATAAATCTCTTGAATTTTATTCCTTTCACTAAGGATGTATTTATGCGTTAAAATTAAATTGTAAGCAAATACCTTAATTGAAGGTATAACCTTATTTGAAGAATTAACATTTAAACTTGACTTCGTGTAAATCCAGTTTATTGTAAGCATGTCAGAGTCAATAATGTAAGGATATATCGTACATTTAAGATTTAAGAAACCGTAGGAACGGTTTTTCATTACGAAGCAATTGCTTAAAGAATAGCAAAAAAAAATAAGTGCAATTCCTTAGTAACAAGAAACTGGATCTACAACGTGGGATAAAAGGGGATAACCTTGGTAGAAAGTCACGTTTAAGTATAAATAAGGAAGAATGATGAATGATGAAGTTATTGCCATGTGCTTAAATCTACGCATATTAATCATATTATTTTAAATGTTGCAATAAGCCTAGATTTGAAAAAAAAATGAAATTAATATAATTTTTATCATTTGCAGGAATTTGGAGGCATCATCTTTTAGGAAAGTTCCTTGCCTGGTTTTAGATTTGTTGGATTATGTTGAAAGTTTTTTGAAGGATTTACAAGAGCTTTATGGAAAATTAGAAAAGTTAGAAACGTTCCTAGCACATTCCTGTTGCCAACTCCGTCTTTCAATTATTGCCTTAGGAGAGGATGGAACAAAGCCTGATTTTTGTACTGCCCTTGAAAATGTCCATTTCAATTTAGACAGTCCAACTGGAAACAGGGAAGGACTGGAACTAGAATCCTATTTTTCCCCAAGATCCCACAGGGAGGCCCTTCTGAGGGCAACTCAAAGGCAAAATGAGAAAAGGAGTATCATTTTTGCAGAAATTGTTGAGGGTGTTGTAAGAATTGGGAATGTATTTAGTCAAGTAGTGGACCAACGAATTACGCGTGATTTGTATTCTATTTTGGATTTAATTGGTAATGGAGGCCTACAAGGACGAGTCGCACTTCAAATATTTTCTACCATTCTTTATGATGGAGGTATGCACATGTGTCGATTAGCATCTGGTATTCGAACAGTACGAGCACTCCTTAGTGCGACATTGGACAGTCGAGATGAATTTGATAAAATCCTGTGTCTTAGATGTCTCTCTACAGTCCTATGTGTTGGAGAAGCTGTAAATGATTTCGATAAGGTGAATTTTCAATTCATTTCATTTATACAAATTATCATTTAAACAATAAATAAATTTATTCATTTCCACTTTAAAAATGAGATCACCAACCAAAACAATTCGGAAAGGCCAATAGAATTGGTGGTATGATTCCGAAAATGGAAACCGCATAACTATGTTTCTACGATTCAAAAATTTTAACCAGAAAATTAAACTTAACTCTTTTGTATATTGTATAATTTTTTATGTCATCTGGACTTCCCACGGATGTGTAAATTTTTTCTTAATTTTTAGGCTGGTGGATTTGAAATCATTTCCGATATTCTTTCCGATGCTAGTTTGGGACTTCCACTTAAAATAGAAACTGTAGCCGTTCTAACACAAGCCACAGATCCATGGATTGATCTGGAATCTACTTTATGCTATTTAGGGATTCACCTTGAAAAAATTATTTTATCCCTAACAAGTAATTCGTTCATTACAAATTTCAATGATTTATAAATCATTATAATGAATGATGCTATCTTTCAATTTCAGACCTAATTCCATACTTGCAAAATGATGAAGATAGCTTCTTATTAACAATGGCCGCTATTTCAAATTTGACGTTCTTGGAACTTTCTTCGATTGAATTCCTACGTTCCTACAATACAATATCGCTAATTACGAGAGCTCTCAAACAGAAACAAAGTTTCTCTGTCTTTATCATGGACCAAGTAAACAACAATTAACTGTTTTTAAAGAATTAATTTTGATAACATTTTTGCTTATAAGATCTCAACAATATTTGCAAATATGGCCGGAATAGAAAGTTGTCGACAGGATATAGTACAAAACCATGGGGTTCAATTCCTTATCCTCTTCTTACAAACATCACCTTCCGGATGTATTTCACAAGCAGAGATTACTGCCTCTGAACGAGTTCAACAAAAATCAACAATTGCTATATCTAGGTAATACTTAAAAAAATTTGAAATTATGTTTCAAAAATTAATTTAAAATACATTTGCCTTTAGGCTTGCTAATGAACCAGGGGTTGCTAAAATGGTTTTGGATATGGGTGGAATCCAGCGTCTTGTTCAATTATCTCGCACAGATCGTGAAAGGAATTATTCTGATGGTGTTTTAATTGCATGCCTTGTAAGTTTTTAAGAAGAATAGTTCAAGGACCTCCTTGAACTCCTTGAATGACTTTGTGTATTTTCTAATAAAAAATTTTCTCGGTAATTTGAAGGCTACACTCCGGAAATTGGTTTCCATTTGTGGTAGTGAAGTCATCAAGGAACTGGAAGCAGAAGAATTGATCCAGCCTCGACTACTTGACTCTTTCTTACTTTTTTCATCTAGGCAAGAGAGTTATGTTTGAAAATCATGAGAAATTGTTATAAAATTTTCTAACTCTCTGCCCCTTGTAAACTAATTAAATCTAAGTTATTACTACTAAAATTTTGATAAAAATTTAGGAGGGGCTTTCTCCGTTATATATTGCTCCAATTTTCCTTATTTTCAAGGTCAATTTTAAAGAATTATGTAGATTTCTCAAAAATTAAGCTGCAGATAAAAATGTTGGAATTAAGCGGTAATATATGCGAATTTTAATCGATTTTAAACAATAAATTACAATACCTCAAACTTGTAAGTTATTTATGGATTTTTTTTTGTTTTGATTGCAAAAACCACTAATCGTAAGCTTAAATTTCACAAGGTTAACATCCTTTCCACCATGTGCGAATTCTAATAAACAATTCAATAGAGCATGTGAATGTGTTAATTTAATTTTGCATAAAGCTTGTACAAAAAATCTCACTGCCCATCGCATGTCCTTCAACAACCTTCAAAATACCAATTCTGAATTCTGCATCTCATTCCAGTAAAAAATTTATTTGTTATAAAAGGTACTGCATTTCGTATTTATAATTTAAAATAAGTAAAATAATTGCCCAGAGTATTGCGCAATTAGCAAGTAAGGATGAATATTGTAAAAAACCAAAGTCAAAAGCACTGGCCTCTTCCCATTGGAATAACATTGCCATTACAACTGTGAGAGTGTTAATAAAGATTAATTCTGAATTCATGCATTTATGAACTACATTAAAGAAAAGATTATCCGAGGCCTCGATTTTACTTCCTTATGCAATACATCAACAACACCACGTGCAACATGTTTCCACCACGTTTTGTTAGAGATGATGCTACTACTTCTGGAACTTCAACTATTAGAAAATCTCATGAATTAATTTAATTTGTGAATACATAAAAACCAAAATCTAAGCCTCAGATGACCTTCCAGTTCCACTGGAGTAGAAAACGAGGTCACTTCAACTTTTATACAATTTAATGCAGTTTATCAACAGCTTGAAAATAATTTTGTATGTATCCATTTGAAAACGTATCACCAGAAATATAGGTTGGGCATAAGCGTATTTAAAATGTGATTATAATTAAAACAAATTGATTAAAGTTTTAATACTACAAGGGTTATTTTTAATGAAAACTTGATTCCAGTGTTAATAAAACCTGTTCAGTAAATAGGGAGTTACATTGAAAAAAATATTTAAAATACATTGTTACGAGTGTATCTGCGGCAGAAAAGAGGCGAAGAAATAACCCGTTTTAAAACTTTTTTTTCTAAAAATTTGTATCACTCAATTGGTGATTGATAATTGACCCTCTGGTAAATCAATGTAATGTAAAACCCAATTGTAGTAACAAAGCATTTAAAATTATATTCTAATATGCTAAAGTTCCTTGAGATTTTTATTTTATTTTATTTTATAATAATGTTATATATATTTGACCTCGACAAGGTTTCTTTTCTAGTTTACAGGACTTGATTTCCAGTATATCAACTTTTTTTTTACTAACTTCAAAATTCTACTCATCATCCCTAAATTCAAATTGGTCATCTAGTTAAAAAGAGCAATAATGCAATGCATTCATATTACCCAAAGAGCACATGGAGATGACGTCAGCTCTTGGTAGAATATTCTTTAAGTATTCAATTAATTGACCTATTAAATGAATCACCTGTACAGCATATGCATGTCCTTGGAATAAAAAATGGAAAAAACCATTTTCAGTTTTGGAATTGGAACATGCAGTTTTGTTCTCACTAATACAAAACTTAACCTACTTAACAATATGGGACTCCCAATATTGGAAAAATCATGGACATAACTTTAAATGTTTAAAAAACTAAAAAAAAAATTCAATTTATGGTTGATACATATATTGCTTCGAGCAATAAGATTTCAATAATTACAGCTAAATAAATGGAGTTCATCTTAGAAGCAAAGTCCCAAAAAGTTTAGATTCAAGGTTAACAACTACAAAAGTAAATTGTAGGCCAGGGAAGAACCTTGGACTTGGACCTAGTTTTCTCATGGAACAGGTTGCTTTAACTATATTAATCTGGTGAAACATTCCGGTTGTGCAAATGCAAGACAATGTTTACAAATAGAATTTGCAACAAGGGTTAAAAAACGAAATACTTTTCTGATTTAAATCAAACTCAAATGCGATAATTTTATAAATTCGAAATATTATTATAGAATTTTTATAGTTATGGTTGGAAAATCCATCCTTCTTGCTGTTGTTTCTACGTAGAAATCGGATTGGAGAAATACAAAACCACACACGCGACCTCTTCTTCGGATTTCCGGTGTAGCTAGTGTTTAATATCCTATATTTCTTAAATCCAAGGCAATTTTAAAGCAAAATCTATCGCTAATACTTTAATCCAACCCTAAAGTATGCATAAAATGTAAAGGACATAAATAGGCAAAATGGAACTTCCTTCTTAAATGTACTTCTTTATAATTCTTAACCATCAATCAGGAAAACATTGGAATGCTTATTTTATTTCCTTAGCTTGACCTGGGTTAAAAAATTAATTTTAATTTGAACTAATTCATAACACAAATATTTATTTAAAAAAATGTTTTCCTGATAAATCTAGTGCAAACTGTAAAAAAAAAATTGAATCATTCAATGTAATATATTGACATTTTAATACAATATGACATCAAACAAATTAATTAAATCTTTAATTTTTCACGTTTAAATTTAAAAAAACTTTTTCCGAGAGTAAAAATTGAAATTACTTTGACAGTATACTTACATTTTTTATATTGGAATCTGTGCCTTTGATTTATATTAAATTTTTGAAGAAGGTATGTATATAAGATGCGGTTAACTAATATATATGACATATTTTTGGACTACCGCAGAGATTTGCATTGAGGATATTGATATATTTGTAATCTGTGTTATTATTTTGATGTGAGAATAAGAATTAGTTCTCATGAATCACATCATGTAATCCTTTGTTAATAACCTCCAGAACCCTCCAGGATTGTCTGTGATAAGAATAATATGAATGAGGGTCAAGAGATTTGGCAATGAATTGGTTCTTAGTTCTTATTCTTAAAATCAGGTCGTAGGGTTTAGGTTTCTTCTGAAGCTTCTTTATTTGCGGTTAAGTCGTATCTCTCTTAGGTATACCATTTTTTCCGCTTTTTACCCGCAATTGAAAGGTTCAATTCCACGGTATTTGCAAACCAAGAAGAGACCATGTGAATTTTCAATTAAGCTTACCAAGATAAGGATTCTTATAAGGATTATCTAAAAACCTACGTCCGAACACCACCAAATATTGATTAAAGTGATTTTTAGGTTTAACAAAATTGCAAATGCTGAATTCCCATGAAGATAAAAATAGAGTGGCCTCTTCTTAGAATCATTTCATACATACAAATTAAAATATTTTATTTTATCTTAATCAATATTAACCAATGTCAATGTCGAACTGATTTTTTTATATATCGAAATTTGGATAGTGGATTTGCAAACCAAGAAAACGGACAATCTTTCACCGCATAGGTTATCCAAAAAAGGAAGGTTGGTGGCTAGTTAGAAAAAATTTTGAGAAAGAGCAAATTTAGTGAATATTTTTAATTTTTTTTTAAATAAAAAGTATTTTTAACGATTATAAGCTAAAACCATTTTGGCTGATAAATTTTTTTAATTAGTTGTATTAAAACTAAAAAGTAGTCACTAATTTATTTGTAATCTTTACTTCGTAGACAGATACTGTCAATCATTTTTCTTCAGCATTCATCCTCAATCAATCATTTATGATAAGCATAAAACTGTGTGTGGGAAATTGACGTGATGGTCTCCTCCTCCGGATTCGTGGTCTCAAATTCATGGAAAGGACTCACTGACCTAAGCACTAATTAACATCTTGAACCCTTTTTGATCATATAGGTCCAATTCATTTCTTCTTCTTTTATCATAGCATAGAATTTATAGGATTTTAAGTCTTCTTTAGAAAACCACATTAAAATAATCAACTTAGCCCAAAAAAAGGTCTCTGGACCACAAGAAACTTTTCAAGCTATCGATCTTCTTTAATTAACTCTTGTGTTTTAGATTAAAAAAATACTACCCTTACTCAAGATTTTCTGTCTTAGTCTCCCATCCGCTAATAAAAGATATATTTAATAGCCAATTAGTTATTAGTCCCATTTGAACTTATTTTATCAAAGAAATTATCGTAAATTTGAAAAAAAAAAAACCATAGTATTTATTATTTATTAGTAAAAAATTAGGAAGGTGTTAAATCTAAAAATATAATTTCAATACTTGGAAGAAAAAAGTTGAATCTGGAAAAACATTTCGAATGAATGGAATAGCTTTATTTTTTGCAAATTTTACTGGATAGAATAAATAGATATGAAGTGGAAATTACCTTTTATATATGTAGAATTTCTGTAGAAATATTTTTTTGTTATTTGTTCCAGTATTACAAGGTTTCCAAACCTTTCATCAAAACTTGTTTTATAAATGATGGTTTTAGGGAACGCACCTTGGAGCAACATCACCACGCAACGGGAATTTCCATCTTTGCTGTCAACGGGCCTCTTTAAAGTTTATAATCCAATCAAGTCCCATTTACTGGAATATTCGTTAAATTATCCATGTTCCAACAAATCTCTTCGTAAACATTTTTAAACTCAGACAAATTAAACGTAAGAGCAGATGTTGGGTTTAACCAATCAAACCAGGAAATTCTCGGAATTCGGGCTCAAATTCTCATGAACCAACAAGATTTTATATAATGTTAAGAAGTTTTATTGATATTAGAATCTGGTGGAGTTTGATGATTTACAACAAGTAGAAAGTATTTCCACCCAACGACCATAATAATATGTATGTTTCTTTATGATTCTTGAGGAAAAATGAACAATTGTCGTGAAGCGCGTGTAAAGAAATGTCAATCTTTACAAAGATTTTCTTAGAATTAATAACTCTAAATTATTATCTCCAGCAAGTTTTGAAAATTCACAATAATTTTATCTTATTTCGCTGAAATAATTCCAAAAAATTCCAGGGATTGTTTATTCAGGAATTCGCCAATATTTTTTCCAAAGAAAATAAAATATACCGTTTATTTTTTGTAAACGTTTATTAAATTAAAGGAACCTTTGTTTTTGTAACATATTTCAACACTTTATTTGAAATCACTCAACCCTTGATAAAATAATTGGCAAAATTTAAATTGATTATTAACGATTAATCAACTGAATATGCTCTGCCAGGCGAGTTTTCTAACTGAACAAATAATTCAAACTAATAAATGATGGATTAATGTTAAAAAAATATTGCACGTGGAAAATTTCATGAACAAATACAAAACTTTGTTCTGTGTAAAAATTTCGACCGGAGTGAAAGTTCGCATTTGTGTTTAATTTCCTAAGAGAAAGAAGGGTAAAATTTTTTAAAGGAAAGATATTAAATTGCTATAAGAGAATCAAAATTAATTTTTTTTCCAATTTTATAGAGGATTGTTTTCTTTCAATAGTAAATTATTTTCTTAAAAAACTTCATCCTTAAAATTGATGAATTCTGAACGAAGAATAGACCATGAATGGTACAACAACATAAAAAGAATGTCATGATTTTTCGTGCGGAAGGATATAAATTAACTATTACTGAAATGGTATAAGGTGACAATATCTATTGTCTTGAGTGTCCAGTAATTATTTTTATTATTGTTGCTGTTGTTTCATCTCCAAGAGGTGTTAGCCCAAAGATTTAGACCCCTACTGGCTTAATTGTGTCTTCCAACCTTGTTTTAGTTAACCTACACCCATCCAGTAATCCACCAACTATTAACTCCGTATCCAATTCATAACTAGCTTCTTCCAAATCTTATTATTCCCACCCTTCATCTTAAACCCCATCAGCCATAACACACGGGAGCATAGAAAAATAATCATAATAATAATAAAAACTTGTAGTTCGTTTTTATTAGTTGCATTGTGGGATTACGTTTCTATCCTCACTAATATTATTCATCCACTCCGGTTTGCTCCTTATTCAATTCCTTGTTTGCCTTCACTCCACATCAAGGAGGCACATAGCAAACAGTTCAAGAGTTTAACACTTAACTAACCAACCACAAAAAATTTACAATTATACCATTTGAACTCTCTGGAAGTGTCATCAAAACTTTGGATTTTTTTCCCACCGGTTCTCTTGAGATTGGATTGATAAATTGACATTTGAAGAAATTAAAATATTACTCACAATCTTTCTGCCAATGTTATCAATACCTTTAATACTGAAGCAAATTTATTCATTTCAAAAACACATTTTAACCGAAGGTAAGGGAACACATTTTTTTATTAATTCATGCTAGGGAAATAATGGAAGTGGTGAGAAAACGTTTAAGATCTCCAAGGAGAAATTTTTGATGAGGGTGGGATACACCTTGACATTTTAATTCTATGACAATTGATTTCTACGTTCTCGAGTACTACTGACAATCTTCTTGAGATTTACAAATACAAATTCCTCCTTATTAAAAATTATTATCCAGAAGTCAAGAAACTGTTGGAAGGATTAATCTTGGAAAAATAACAGGGTTAAATGTTAAGAAGAGTAAGAAGAGTTCTAGTAGGGAAAATTTTGATTCTCATAAGATGCTTTAAATCTACGGCATAGCTTTTCACCTCAGTGCAGTTTAATTAAAATAGTACATGTCATGTATTATATATCGGTTAACACAGACGATTGAAATTTTTTAATTTAACAATTGATTTTCTCAAGGTTAAAACTCTGACAGTTTTCACCTAAATAATTATAATTCTCAATGAAAAAAACCATGTATAAAGACGAGGCCCAGTTTTTTAAGAAGATAAGAATAATTTTTCCCATTGTAGAATTCAATGTATACATGTTTTATTTGTTGTTGATACTGGTGAAAAAATCAGTGCAATTTTTCTGCTAAACATTACAGTATCAATTCTAAATGCTAAAAATTGTTCATTATTTCAAAGGTTGAATTGGATTTAAAATAGGGGAGTAAATTAAAATGAAATACAATGGTAGAGTGAAAGTAAAACAATTTTCACTTTACTATTGTTATATGAATTTTCATTATTTCCTACGTCAAATCATGGCAACAATGAGTGATTATAGAATAAATTTGGATGAAAAGAAGAATTGGTCTTTGCACTGATCATGACCTTCACAACCGGCCTGGAACCTGAAGCACCGCGGGTGATGATAGAATGAAGAAAATGCAAAGGAAGAAGGATATCTGATTGTGTTTTATTCACAATAGAAAAAGAAATTCTTCCATCATACGCCCAACTAACATACATTAAAAAACCTGCAAAAAAAATTCGCGTGATACAGGCGTCTCCAGATGTATGCATGTAAGAACCGTCACTTTAGCTCGTCATTATGTTTTTCATGGACATAATTTTGAACTTCTTGAAGATATCAAAAATCTGATTTTATATAATTCACTTGTATTGATTGAATATAAAAATTCTTTGGGAACTCTTTACATCGAGGTGTGGGATTCCTATTCAACATAAGACCTTATTAATATTAAACTTCTAAAACAATCAGAGTTTAAAATGTTGCGTGATATCTTTCAAGTACTAAATTGTAATTTATTTCTCGTTACCTTAATTCAGCATTATAACATCAAATGCTACCGAAAAAAAACACAAATAATATTCCAATGATCTTATCATTTGGAAGTTTTAGAAACATAAAAAAATGACTCAACTGGAGAGTATAATGTAGTTTACGTATAAATATATAATATAGTAATATTAGAATTTAGGTTGATAAGTAAGTGGAAAATCGCAGGAGTTCTTACATTATATGTTCCAGGTAATATTAGGCGGAAGCAATTACCTTTGTCAAAGATAAACAATAAAAATTTGTACTTCAAATTTTACAATAGATATATTCTTAACTTTATTCTTTAGCATAAGAAATAAAATTCATATATGCCAATAAAATCGTGGTGACGGCAAGGTCTTAAATTATATTTACATTGGCAAATGCGTTAAAATTGAATTTAAGATTTCATTTTGTAAATCATTAAAATAAGCGTTTTAATTCATTAGCAATGTTAAAAATTAAGATAAACAGATAAATTATAATTCTTCAACTGAAGGATAAATACCAGAATTAACCTTTTTACATTGCACTTTCTTGTGTTTTAACAAAAGGAAATATTAAATATTACACCTTATTGTTAGGTACATCTCGTATTTTGATTTGAGTTTTTTAAGTCATTTTACAACAATTTGTTTGACGTAAATATGGCCAAAGTTGAATTTTCTTACAAAAATCTTGACAAATAAAATTGACACGTAGTCTCTTTTTGATTGAATAATTTCTAATTACCCATGCACCTACCTGGACAATCACACGGATAGATGAGGTCAACAATGAAGAAAATTTTCGTCAAGCATTTGGAAAACCACAGCTAACAACGCCACATGCCTAACCCGTTTACATTCACCTTCACATTCACACCTTACAAGCATCATCATCATCTTCATCATTCATAACAATGAAGGACGTCATTTAAGTTTTATATATCTAATTTGTACTATGCGTGAATTTAAGTGAAATTACATACGTTAGATAAAATCCAATCAGGCAAAATTTATTCTAGAAAGCTCTATTACGAAAAGGATTTATTGATGGATAATATGGATAAAGCGTCCTATCGGGCGTGGTTTTAGACTGATTTTATTTAGAACTCTTATCGGTGTTTGATCCTTGTGTTTAATATTTTTAACCGTAAAACCTTTTTTTGAGATTTATTGTATTACTTTGAATCCATTGACATTTGACCACCTAAATGCAAATATTTCGTTGACATAACTGTAAAAAATAAACATTGGAAAATATGGATGTGTATTAATTGATAAGGGTGATTACGTATTAGTCTATCAGATGTAGCAATTGTGTAGAAAATAAGTATTGAGTCAGAAATTTAGGGCCAATTACCTCAATTATTTACAAATGAAAAAATAAAACTGATGTTAAATACACATAAGGTTTATAATTACTGCGGAAGTCCAGGAATCTAGATCGAACGATACTCCAAACGAGTATCTTTCATTGTCAGTTCCATTCAGGGTCTCTCGTTGACATTTCTCTAAATAATCAACTTAAATATCTAAATGTGAATTGTGTTGTGAAGAGATAAACCCTACATCCGAATCTAATTCAGTTAACCAAGGAAAAGCTAACTCTTAAATTTTTTTTGTTATAAACTTCTTGCCTTGTGGTCACCTCATTTCCGTGCAATACTTTCTTTCGAATCAATCGTGGTAATAAGTTTTGCAGTATCAATTTTCTATTGAAGTGGTGGATTATGATGTAAGTATTTTCTTAAGTATAGGGGATTCTTAAGTGCATTAGGATGAATTAAATGAGGATTAGAAATCATTTTGTTTGTTTTTTAAATATAACTCAGTTATACTTTGGTACGTGTGTAAAAGTGTCACTCACAAACATTAAATGTATTCCACATATAGCCAAGTTTATTATCTTGAAATACATGAGTAAGCGAATGTACCTATTTTGGATTTTAAATTATTCTCTATTTTGTTTAATTTATTATTTTAAAAAATCATTATGTAAGTTTAATTTTCTTTTAGATTTGATTAATTCGTTCCCAGTATGTTGGATTCCAAGATGACTTCATTAAGTCCAACAACACCCATCAGTATCCATTCAGAAGTAAGTAAAATTATTTTTGACAACTTCGTATTGAATTTAAAGTCTGAGATTTCTGGAAACTCCAGTGTCAAAAGTAGTCATTGTTCTGTCCGGCCTAATACCCAACCCAAGGTCTTTCAAAAACAATAGACTAAACTTAACACAACTTAATTACGAGAATAACCAACCAAAATAAGCACGCACGTGAGAACATTTTAAACAATCCTTTTCAAATAAATTTGAATGCAGAATGTTTAAAAAAACTAAATCTTTCATTAGATTTAGCAAAATGCATTTCAAAATATTTTAAATCTACTTTACACTGCAAATGGTAATTAGCTAATGATTACAGACGCTTATTATTAATGTTTCTTGTCACTTAAAATTTTTATTCAGTAAGTTCCACAAATGAGTCCTTCTTTGGGCTCATTAGTTTCTGATCTATAAATTATGAAAAGTGTGGACAGAGGGATTGGTGGGTGGGTTAGTTATGGATGCCGGGGAGATAAGAAAGACACGGATTCGGTTCAGAGTAATGAGTTACTTTTTTAGCGAGATGCTAATTTAATTAATGAGTCGCAGATTGTAAGAGATGACAAATTAAGAAGATCCATCATTAGTCTTCGATCTTTCTTCTAATGATGGATCTTGCCCTAATTATAAATAAATACTCACTCACGCAATAGGAAAGGGATAGGAATGATACTTTATTCTACTTCCGTTACTATTGGGATTAAAATTAATATTGTTTCAGTTTTACGGGGTTTGGGACCACGAGAATATGAGTTCTTCCATTGTGACGAAATTGGAAAGTACGGATATCATGGAGTTCATTGAACCAAGTCTCACATCACCAACAACGACATTAGACACCTCAGGCGTATTGACTTTACAGAATCAAAGTAATCATGGGCACAATAGATCCGATTATGGATATCACAACAATACTTCCCAACAATACATGAACCATTTAGGAGGAGATCCTTATTCTTCACCTTCAGAATGCCATATACTGGAAAACTTCCATTGTATTGACTACCCATTTCAAAAATGTAAGAATATTTAATCATTTATTATTATCGAGTGATTAACTTATATATTTTATAGTATCAGATTCCTCATCATTCTCTGACAATTATGATAATTTTATACCCGATTTAACCCAAAACAATAATAATCTCACAAATTCTCATGAGTCCCAAGACATAGGACGAATAAATTTAAGTGGTGGACACCTTCAAACCATCAGCGTTCCAATTCCAACGTCCACTTCCTACCTTATCCATGAACCTGGAGGTGTCATAAGTACTGGATTACCCAGTCATCAAGAGTACAATATGTGGGATGGATTCAATTACGATCAAGGGATTGAATATCCATTCTTAAAAGGAGGCTCTCCTACCACATCAGGTTGGTGGAAAACGCAAGTTTAATTTTAACATTAATTTATATAAAATGAATTTTAATTTACAGATTCTATTATGTCATATACAGACATCGATTCTGAAATCGATTCAAAATCTTCAAGAGAAAGCATATCAACATTTACTGAAATCTCCCGAAATTGTTCTCCACCAAAACGAAGGGTTGGTCGTCCACCAAAGAAAGATAAAAAACTAAAAAGAGCTGGTAAGTCAATTGAATTGCAAAATAATTGATAGCTAATCGTAAAAAGATTCATCATCATTATCAAGGTCAAGTACAAACACACACTTACACTAAATGACCCTTTCCTTAAAGAAAGGAAACTAGGCATTAAAATATTTATTTACGATGGAGTAATTACTAATTCATTGTCATTTTCACTTTTTACGAGACTCCTTGAATCAAAAATAACTCAAACTAAAAAAAATTACTTCTTACGTCAGTTAGTTTTTTCTTAATTTACTCCTTAGATTAAAGATTGATATCGGGAGTAAAGTAAATAATATTAGTAGTGGGAAAGAATCAACAATAAAATATATTTATGATTTTCTCAAGATCAAATCGTTCAAATGCTAACGATCCATAAGTATTACCACTGTTTTTTTGATTACTCAAATCAAAGTTCGTTACAAATATAAAAATTATTAGGATCACATTTAATATGAGTTGAAATATTAAAAAAATATTCAACCGGATGTTATTCTATAGAAAACATGATTACAAAACAAAATGAAATCTTGATAACTTATCACAGTTTGTTAATTTAATGCTCAATGGTTTAAGAAATGAAAGATTTTGCAGTTTTCATCTAATATTAAAAAATTATAGAAAGCATCTCAGTTCGAAGCGAGGCAATACAATTTCGATGAAAACTGAATTTATTTTTTTAAAGTAATTTTTGTTTTGATTGCAGCAGAAAAGAAAACAGGACGACTGTGGGAATTTATTCGGGATCTACTTAAGAATCCGGATTACTGTCCGAGTCTTGTACGTTGGGAAAATCCCGAAGAAGGCCACTTCCGGTTTGTTAACAGCGAAAAAGTCGCTCAACTTTGGGGACAAATAAAAGGAAACCCAAGGATGACATACGAAAAACTAAGTCGAGCAATGAGGTAAGCTATACTTAATTAATTTTTTCAAGTATTAATTATCATTATTTGTTTTAGATACTATTACAAGAGTCATGTCTTTGAACCAGTATTAGGTAGGCGTCTTGTTTACAAGTTTGGATACAATGCTACAAATTGGCGCCCGAACAATCCGAATTTTGTTAAAAATTTATATAACTAACTTTAAAAGGAAACTTTTACGAGATGTTTTTTAACTATTTAAGTGGCCATCATCATATCCCATTTATTCTTTGTTGTACGAATTCTCCTCGAAGAAGATCTGTCTTTTCTCTATAGTAATCACAAACTTTTTTTTAGATAAATCTTCATTTTTTCCCAAAATCAATTTTACACATGTTGCAATTTTTGCTCAATGTCTTTAATTCAGTCAATAATTAAAGGAGCTTGTTAAAAATAATATGATTATAAATGTAACTTTTCATACTAATCAGGAGATTGATTGTCTCTGAGATTTTTAAATTGTTATTAAATTGAGGCCAGAAGTGATTCGGAAGTATCCGATTTTTGCACCATCACCGTTATTGAACATGACGGAAATCAATAAATTGTTATTAAATATTTGAGCCGTTACACAATTGTTAAACTATTGTTATAGTTTTTTATATTAAGAAATAGTAAATATATTGATTACAATTTAATATGAAGCCAGTATAAAATATTTAATTTACCATTACAGAAAGAATTGTTATGTGTGATTTTAAATTTAATAAAGAATATGTTTTAGTAAAAAAAAATTTAAACACAAGTGTTTGGTTCTATTCTTGTTACAGACGTGTGTTTTATTTAATGCTGACGCTTACCACACAAATAATTTACAATATGAACGCATTCGTGCAAAATTTTATGATACTCACATTTTAACTTTATTTTAACAGAATGAATAGTGTATAACCTATTTTTAGCAATAGTTTTTGTGCAAAATTTTTTTTTATATAGTAGGTGGTTGATTATTAAAAGAAGACGAGAAGTGAAACGCAGTTTTACATCATTCATTTATTAAAAGAGGCTGAATATTTCAGTGGAAGCTCAACATAAGTTATATTAGGTAATACATTGAATGGTTAATTAGAACTTTGAAAATAATTGTTATTAATCACGTATTGTCAGTAATATGTTATAGTGAAAGGGAATATAACAAGCAGGGCTTTGTTCCATAAACTAATCAATCAGTGAATCACACTTAATATTCAACCGCTTTTAAACTTTTGCGTCAATTTTATGTGCAAAAGCTTTATTTAAAATTAAACTTTTCAAGTACTCTTTAGATGCAATTATTGTCCGTTTTATCAACAATTTGTGGGTTAGACTACTTAAATCTCCTATAGTCATCTTTCCTTGCAGAAAATTGTGATAGTGTTAATCATTTTGTTACAACACTGCCCTAATACACGTTTAAGTATTTTTAAAGGTGTCTCCTATTGACATAAGGTATGTCCTTGGAATTGGAATGACCACATTTATTGACTCATACATAACTTTGTCAGTGATATTAGTTTTATCTTTGGTGATACTTTAGAAAAGACCAAAGTGCAATTTTTGCCGTCAGAGGAATTAGATAGAAAGCTTACACATTTTGCTCATTTACACTCATTTTCCGGTACGCGGTGTTATAAAGATCCACGTTAAAAATTCAGAGTGTGTCATTTTCTAAAAGTATATAAAATCAACTAGTAAATCAATTCAATTTCAGTTTTTTTATATATTTCAATTTTTAATTCTTTCAACATTTTGTAGCCGATTTGTGTTCTTTTGCCAAAATGGGGAACAAACTTCAATTTCTTCCTCTCTTGTGTTTCATCCTATTTCCGACTACATTTATTATTACGTAAGTAAATAAAAGTAAAAATAATTACTAAATCAAAAATAATATTTTTATAATCAGGTACTCCATTGCACTGTCTTATGATCACATAAATCCATTTTTTTCGTACATATCAGACACTGGAACACTTTCACCGGAAATGTGTTGGTTTTCTCTTCTTTTGACTCTTACGTCCATAGTTCGTAAGAATTTAAAGTCAAAAGTAAATTTAATCTTCAATCCTTAAAATTTGCTATTTTACAGTTGGATCTGTCGTATATATACGTTACAAACAAGTAGAAGAATACTTCCGTGTTAAAAAGAGTACATGGATACCAAGGATAAATGTTTTGGCGTTCATAATTGGATTAATTTCAGCACTTGGAGGTATCGTCGTTGGTTGTTTTCAAGAGACTAATATTTTAAGTGTTCATGTAGCTGGAGCTTTTATGGCGTTCCTTGGAGGTTCGATCTATTTCATTTTTCAGGTATAATAATTCAACAATAACAAAATTTTTAATTTACTCAGTTTTAAATTCCAAATATTTCAGGCATACTTTACCTTCAAAATGCTGCCAATGTTTACAAATCGAACAATTGCAATTATGAGAATGTTCATCGGTGTGACATGCGTAATTTTATTCACGCTAACTTATACTTGTGGTGTACTTTCCTTCAATGGATTTCAAGGTAAGAATTATTATTAAATTGAATAATCGTCAAAACTGTTTAATGTTTACATCAGATTTTTAAGAAATAATTTTTCAAATACATAACAAATATACTTTTAATATTTGGATTTGGTAAAGTTTGGATTTAAATGTGTGTCAATAAGTCAGTGATATCTTCTCTAATCACTATTTGTGTTTGTTTAGGAAATAACGCTCTGAAATGGGATCGAAGTGAGAAAAATTGGTATCTTCGTACTGTATCTGTTTCCTGCGAATGGATAATGGCAACATTATTTGATATTGGGATTCTTACATTTGTTTTGGATTTCAGAAAAATTAGCTTCAAAGCTCCACAGGTTCAAATTCTACAATCTGTTTAGAAAAACTATTACAAAATGGCTTCTTGAGTCCTTGCATTTTACTTATAATTCCTAGTCTTTACAAATCTGCCAATTATAATTTTGGGCAGGAAGGGTTTTAGAACTCTTATTTAGTATTATTTGATCTGTAAAAGTGTTTCTAACCGTTTGACATTTTATTTTTACAAAAAAAATAAATAAATATAATATCAAAGCAATCGTTGTAATAACTTATTTTTCTTTTTGTTGCATGAGACTTAAGAAAATTTTGTTTTAGTTTTTTTCTTTACATGGTTGTAGCTTCGCTTCTTTTCGTAGTTAATTAATTCCAAAATTACAACTCATTAGCTAATTATTTCATTTTGATCTTTTTATAATCAGTTTAAACTCGTGGAAATGGTTGAAGTAAGGAAAACTGGTGAACCTGGTGAAAGAAAGTTTATTCCGGTTCGCTATCACGAAACTAATATTGACAAAGACTAAAAAAGTATACCTTTTATTAAAATTAATGAATATATTGTAAATTCCAAAAGCTTGAAGTTGACTGCTGTTGTGATGCTGCTAGTTTTTTTTTACTTTTACTAAAAATATCCAAAATTTGATAAAAATAAACAAGCTGAGTCGCATGTTTTTTATAATTTCTCGTGAACCAAATTCACTAGATAAGTCCTTTTCCTTCCTTATGATTTTTATCTATTCGATATGTTACATTAGCATGTTACGGTATTACCTTTGTCTTGTTGAGTCTTAAATATGTTTTTAATGGAAAAAAATTATGTAAGATTATTTAACATTTATTTAGACATAATTTAGTTCACTTACCGAATCAACTTTAAAAAAGCTTTACCTCCACTAACTGTATAAGACTATTCTTTTAATTCAGGGATTCAAAGCCTTATCGTTTTAAATTAATTGAAAATATTATTTTAAGTGACTTTGTCTTATGTTTTAATCGATAGTATTTGCTATCGATGCTTAACGCTGATACCAAACGGCCAACGGAGCAGTCTCAAAAATATTTTATAAAGTTCGAAGATTTATAAAAAATAATGCTATCACCGATTTCCACGTACTGTCTTTATAAAACTATAAGAGTATCACACGCATTATTTCAATGCCGTTTGAATATACTTCCTCGTACTTCAAACAGAGTTGAACAATTTTTACTCTTTGTATTTCATATTTTGAGCAGTGCTCTAGTTCAACATCAAAATACTATGAATTATAGTATAACTCAGAGTACTATAGTAATAGTTGTACAGGAATCAGCATGTTACAAACTCGGACACATATTATTCCTTGTTATAGGAGTATTACTATTAACCTTTGTTAGTTGCGTAGCAATAACCATAGACAACTTTACAAGCGAATTTGATATATTATTTATCATGATGGGAAATTTTAGTCCAGCTCTAGGATTGCTCTGGATTTGCACCTCAGAATATATCATTTCTATGAAAGCAAATGATATAACAAATTATATTAACCAGTTACAAGTTTTTGTAATGTTTATTAAAAGTAAGTTCCTTTAACTTTATTATTTTTTGTTTAAGCAAAACTATTATTATATATATATTAAACAAATATTCTTTTGTTATTATAGAAATGTACAAAGTATCATCATTGGATACTCGCACGTGTGACCTCCTTGTATTAACTGTAATGCTTATATACGGTGGATCTTGGATAATTATTTTAACAATAATTCCAATCTATTCTCATGGTTTAGCACACGTTCTAGAAATATGGAACAAAACAATAATGTTTGCGAACATGTCACAGTCATTAATTTCACTTTTCATAGCCATTATACTTGCATATTTAAGTTTAATTTTTATAATTAAATTATTTTTTATTTTTATCGTATTAATTATTTCAACTAATCTTTTTATAATTACTTTACAAAAAATTGTTTCTTCTCTTAAGAATAACGGTAGTAGGAATTTGCATTTAAACTTTTTTGTAACTAGACAAATTTATTTGTTAGTTAAATATTACAACATGATGTTTCAATGGTATCTTTTAATTATATTTTGGTCGTATGTACTAATTATGCCTGTATCATACGTCTTTACTATTGTCAATGGATTAGATTTTACAAGTATATTTCTTCTAACAACAGTTTTAACTTCACAAACAGTATGTTCAATGTTTATTACACAATGTGCAAAAATAGCAAATATTTCTAAATATAATCTAAAATATGCTTGGAAAAAAGCAATGGTTAATTTTATAAATAAACCAAAATTAGATAAAGTGTATCTAAAACAATTGGGGTTTTCAATACGGGAATTGAAACTTATGGAGCAAACCCCTTACACCATGGATAGTAAAGCCCTTTCTAATTTCTCTTATTCAATACTTAATGTGACTGTGACATTAGCATTAATGTTAAAATAAAGGGCTATGAATATGATTTAATAAAAAAATTTGAAATTAGTATTTATTTCTTGCGCTTAGAAAAATGAAATTTTTCCACTAATTTTCGACTTCTTTAATTGCACTTTTATTCATCGGTATGAAATTAATATACTAAAATATAAATTAATAATAATAAATAAAATACATACCTAAAATTAGAATAATATAAAAATTGATGTTATTTTACAATCTTTTAATTTCAATGGATGTGGTACATTCTTCTTTAAACTTTATCTCGTCGTGACTGTATAGTATAGTGATAGTCCAATTAGCTTTAGTACAAATAGTCAGCAGCACTCCAAAGTTGTAAATGTAAAATTAAAAAACTCTTGATTTCACTTAGAGGTAACCACTACTAAAAAAGTGAATAAAAACTATACTGTAAGATTATTAATTAATAGCATTTTAAGTCTAAGAACTTTGGAAGGTTTCTAAAAACTTCTAAGTTTTAAAACCAATCAAATTAACGGGATTTAATTTATTCTGTTAAGATTAATATTTATTTTTTTATGTTTGATTATTTTTCGAAAAAAAATCTTGGACATATTGATACATTTAATTTTGTGATGTGATATGACAACCCCACCACTACAAAAGTGCTTGGAGTGCCACACACCCGGCTACAAATGGAAACTTCTGACTTTAATATATTAGGCTACTATGCTTTTGAGGAAGGTTCCACTCTTCAAGAAAACAAGATCAACGTAGATTCAATTCAATTCCTATCTCTCTCTTTGCGTCCTAAAATATCCGAATAATGGAAAGAGTCAACGTTGGCTCATCTCGGCATTCCTTTCCTTAATCCGTAATCCTTTTAGACCGGATCCGAAACGAAGAGAAAAATTGGATTCCGGATCCATTTTCCGCTTTCCAGCCACTTCCGAGAAAAATCAAAACATTTAATCAACTACAAGATGCATTCATGAAAATTTCTTTTTGTCATATTAATAAATTCATCTTTAAAATTGTAAGTAATGTAAGGCTAAAGAATAAAGAAGTTTTCATAATTAAAGTGATCAAGCGAAAAGAAGGTTAGATGACATTGTTTGCTCTTACCGAAAATAAATTTATTGTTTAATACCGATTTGGATTTTGTATAATTTTATCTAGCTTGCTTTAAATCTTTTCAAAAGAATTAAAATATTTTTAACTTTTGAATAGTTTAAATTCAGAGGTGTATGATTGTTTATTTTCCATCCCTTCGCACTTGCTACACGTGTCAACACAAAATAGAAAGGGAAATGCCTTTGACCTCTTCGTTAACCACACGTGCCAAACTGGACCTTAGGCAAACGATGCAAATAAGGAGGTTAGTTTGTATGCACTCAAATCTTAAATAAGCGTTTATTCCGATGGACTGATAACGGTATTTCTTGTCCCTTTTTAAGCAAATGAAAATAATGTTAAACTGTTCCAGTTCATTCAAGGCCCCACCTCCGGCACGTGTGCTGTCAATATTAACTAATAAAATCAAACACTGCAAGTCATTCCCTGAAGGAATGGGGGATGAATACATCAACACAGAAGACAAAATCCACCTTAGACTCAAATTTTTTTTCAGTATCAATTAAACCTTTCTCATGTTCAGTTTACAAAAGTTAAGGTTGAACTAATATTAGTTTTTTTAACACTTCCAATACGAATCTTAATCTCATTCTCAAGATGCTATCATCAAGAGCTGGAAGATTTCTAATAGATCAAGAATATTTAAGACTTTATTCTTCAGCACCAGCGATTCGGAATCCATATCATCCTTCAACCAATCCAGATGTAATAACCATTATAATAAATTTTTACCTGTTTGTAAAATTTATGATTGTGATTTTATTAGGGCGTTGTTAATTTAGGGACAGCAATAAGCGTAAGGAAAATATAATTTTCTGGAGATTGTTTTCAATTTTACGATTGTGTTTAAGGATCTTATGGATGATGTATGGATGGAAAAATTTGATCAACTAAAACAACATTGTGATGCCAGGATAGAATATTTTCGTTACTATCAATTTTATGGACCAAATGATTTCCGCATGCGTATTGCCAATTTGATGAACAACTTTTTTCGGCCATACCAGCCCGTATCCTATGAAAATGTAAGAAAATGTCCATGTTCGTACACAAATTCTAAAAATGAATTATTCAGATTTTTTTTTTCCAAAGATAATGGTGCTAAATGGTGCTCTTGTGTCTTTGGACATTTTGTCGAGCTTGTTATTGGATGAAGGGGGTAAGAAAAATGGTCATTGACCTTCTCATTTTCTTTAACTTAGTTTAATTTTTTTTTACAGAATCCATACTCCTGCCGATACCTGCTTACAATGGATATTTTGCTGCTGGGGTCCAACGTTGGAAAATTGATTATTGCATGATTCCGATGACTGTAATTGAATTTATTGTAATTATTTTGTTATTATATTTTTCTTTTTTTAGAGAAATGGTAGCGTGTTTGAATTAAATATTGTTCAAATTGAGAAAACTTACACCGAAGGAATTGCATCTGGGAAGAAAATCAAAGCATTTCTTCTCAACAATCCAAACAATCCATTAGGAAAAGTATTTTCTAAAGATCTCGTCATCGACATTATGAAATTCTGTCAAAGGTAATAGAAAATTTAGCCAAAGGTCATTGATCCAATGATTTGGGTCACCGTAACTATAAGTAATTTAAATTGCAGGAATAATCTCCATCTGATCTCGGATGAAGCTTATTGCATGTCTGTTTTTGATGAGGAAGTGAAATTTCATTCAGTACTTGAACTCGAAGGAGAAGGAATTTTGGACACTGATAAATGCCATCTTATATGGGGATTTAGCAAGGTAATACTTCAATTTGTATTAATTGATATATGCTTTTAATTCTAAAGATGTATTAGGATATGTGCCTTACAAGTTTCCGTACTGGGATAATTCATAGCAAGAATAAGAAATTAATCATGGCGCTGGACTCCATGAGTCAATTTCAAGCCGTACCTTTACCAATAATGGATGTATTGGGTCGTATTATCTCCGACGTTGGTTAGTTGAATTATTTTTTATATTTTTGTATTCATTGTTTATTAATTTTTAATTTTAGATTGGATCAAAACTATTTTTGTGCCTTTGAATCACCAACGAATGAGGGAAGCTTACAATTATGCCAAATCTCTATTCGATGAATTGGAAATTCCTACGTCAACATCTACCACAGGTTTCTTCTTCCTTGCGGATTTAAGAAAATTTCTTGATCCAGCTAATGAAGAAAACACTAAACGTGAGAACTTGGAATATTTTAATTACAAGGGACTAATACGATTTTCTTTCCTAGGTCTGCTTACTAAATTCTACGAAAATAAAGTTTACGTTGTTCCTTACTGGGAAATGAAATACTGGGAAGCAGGATGGGTAAATAATAATTCACCGTCGTTGAAATGGACATTTACGAATTCTTTTTGTTATCCAATACTTAGGTCCGTGTTGTGTTTACAGTATCACGCGATCAAATGAAGGAAGGTAAGAATTGAATCATGTCAAAAGACGAGTTATATTTGATTTTTAATTATTATCATTTAATTCCATATTAAAGGTGTTCGACGAATCAGCAATGCTATAAAGGAATGGAACGATGCAAAGGCACACGGAGGGATTTAAGGAATAATCTTCATCTCAATAAAATCTCGATCTACATACAATCATTCAGTAATAATATAATTATCTACAAAACATAAAAATTTGAAGAAATTTTTTTTCATATGATTTGTAAAATGGAGATAAAATAATAAATATTTTCATCAAACTAATTTAGTTAAAATAGTTTAATTTCTTTTTTTCTCTATTGCTACTCTAAATTGCAGCAAGTCAAATTGTCTGTTAAGTCGGCTTTACCTTACAGAGTCGTAGTCGTGATAGAGGTCGTGCGAGTTAGCAGTTAACCATCTCTCTTAGCCAATAATCTCTTGTTCTTTGTGGATTATTATTACGGGCATGAATTTAGATATTAATTTATGCACCCGTAACAATATTTAATACGAAAACAATCCGCGAATCGGTTTCTATCAATGTTCGTCTGTTCTAATAGTTTCCAACACATATCTACATTCCGTTGCAACTGTTTATTACATTAATCATCCTTTCAAAATTTCCGAAAATATTTTTTATTAAATCTGAACTTATCGTGTGTAGTTTTAACGTTAAACTGGAATGAAAAGTTAAAGAGGTCCATTAAAAGAAGTTTAAAGGGATTTTTGCATTTTGCTGTTTACTTAAAATGTTAATTTCTTACTACTTTTTCTTGTGATTATTTTAATACGTTATATTTTAATCGATAGTACTTAATCTGAAATTACGATTGTTGAGTTTTGAATTTGATAGATGATTGAGTTTGTACATTTAATTCAAGTGTCACATCACACATATAAAGTGTTTAATTTAGTACATAAAATAATATAATACAGAGTTGAATGAAGTTATGAATCAATTGGACGTAATGCTAATAAATAAATGTTAATTGGCGATTCTCGTAACAAAAAGTGAGCAAAATTGAATGAAAACCACTTAAGGAAACAGACGCTTAAAATTGTTGTTTTGGCGATTTGGGTGATCCTGACGTCATCAATAAACAAGGCCATTGCATTTTCACATTTTCATCAACCACGTTTTTTCTTTCATCATTTTCACTTTCACTATTTTAAACACTTTAGACTTTTAATTTCAAAAAATTTTATTTTAATTTTTTACGCAAAGAATCTTAATTTTTTATTTGATATTATAAAATATATAATAATGGCTACTGGATATAGTGATAATTTCCTTATTTCAAATTTGTAAGTACAAGTATTATCCAAACAAAGTTAAAATATTATTTTAATTTTGTGAGCTAATATTGTTATGTTATTCTAATATTTAATCAATATAACTATTTTAAATTCAACACAGGGACCCCTCCGAGATCGCAAAATTGCATATTTTAAAAGAATGTTTGCCTGCAATTGATCCTGAACTTTCTATTGCAATACTTCGTGACGTTGATTGGGATGGTAGGTTTATTTTCAGTTTGATTGAAAAGATTAAATAACAAACTCTAATTTTAGTTAGTGCAGCTGTTGAAGAATTAATTGGTCCAACCCTTCCCTTGTCCTTGTCACCTGAGGAGTGGCCTAGTGTCAATTCATCAAGAACTCCCAGTCCGAGCTGGTCTTCTGCAGAAAATGGGAATGGATTTACTTGTAATTTAATAATTTATTACGACTCCTAATAATAATTTTGTAATAATTTTACTGGTAATCCTATTCCCAGCATCAAGTGACGACAATACTAGTCGAAGTAACTCATCCTCCTCCTCACTTAGTCAAAACACCAAATCCAGCACTGGATCATCTATTCAAATGTCAGAAACAAGTGATCTATTTCCAGAATCAAAAAGTAAAAAATATCAATCCAACACCACCAACCCTGTGTTCCGAAACTTAATCCCAGGATTGAGTCCTGAATTATTCGAAAAGGTTTACGAACAAGAACTGAAGAATGGTGCAAATCGAAAAGTTTTTGAGCTTCTATCTGAATCTAATATTAATCAGCGCATTTTAATCATTATGAGAGGTGTTCCAGGAAGTGGGAAGTCTACGCTGGCTAAGCTGTTCTTATCAATTTGTTCATCGGGAAAAATCTTTTCAGCTGACAACTTTTTTATAAATGAAATTGGAATTTACAAATTCCGTGTGGAAGGATTAGGCAGAGCTCATGAGAAATGCCAAGCTGACTGTTTGAAAGCTATGAAGACCAACACAGGACCAATTATCATAGACAATACAAACACTACAGCTGTGGAAATGATTCCTTATGTTCAAATGGCAGTAGATCATGGTACGATTTTTTACTTTATTTTATTGCAATTTTTATATTAAATCATGAATTTTTTTATTCTAGATTACGAAATACACATAGCTGAACCAACTACGGAGTGGAAATGGAACAGAAACATCTTAGCCAAAAAGAATACTCATGGCGTCCCTAGCGATAAAATTCAAGTAATGATTAAGAGATATCAACGGTCAGTCACAGTTGAAGGATTGAAGGATCTCGCTCGTCCAGGGAGTCAAATGTCAGATAAACGAAAAAAACCTGCTGCTCCTCCTAAAGTGCAAGATATTTTCAAACCATACGCTGCTCCAGATAAAAGCCGTGATGACTTACCATCGCTTTTCGCTTCGAAACTGAACTTATCAGTTTCAGTAGATGTAGAGGCTGCCGCTGCGCCAACACCTTCAAAGAAGGATGAATCGTCAGACTGGACTGCTGAACAATGGAGAGAAGCAGGGTATTCTTGCGGACAGAGAATCGATGAGCTTCGGGAACAAATGTATATGGTGAAGAAGAATTCTTTAGGATCTGGTGCAATTTTTGATCATTACCGTACAAAGGTAGAAAAGTTTAACACATTTCGGATATGATGTATGAGAAATGACTAAATATTACTCATATTGAATAGATACAGGAGCTTCAACAAGAAAAGGACGAATGTCATCAAATGGCCCAAAGCTTGATCATACCACCGTCGATTTTTGACCCAGTTCATCCCCAGACTGAGCTTGATCTTCATAGACTTCATGTGGATGAAGCAGTGTCGGTGGTTCAGAAATTCTTACATGTTAGTAATTTAGTAAAATCGAAGCAGGAATTTGTTATAAACTTCATATTTTTAATATAGCATCATGAAGCGTGTCTTCGGAAACATGGAGGAGATTATAAGATTGTAACCATAATCCCAGGGAAGGGTCAAAATAGCCCGGATGGGCCGAGAATTTTTCCAGCCGTTCTTAGCCTCGTCAAGTCACTTCAATATGACTATGAAATTGTTAATCCTAGTCTTGCCATAAAGGTTCTTATATCAAGAAAGTCAAGAAAGAAGCAATAAATGGAACCAAGTTCATAAATTCATACCTCAAAAATCAAGAAACATTTTGGTAATTACAGTAATCAAATCACGTGCAATTCGTAATATCCACCGATTTTTTTTATACCAAGTACAAAAATTCTTCATATCTTTATTTTTACTTATTATTGTAAAACTAAATCAGTATTTCTAAACTGATTCGTTTAATAGGAGATTTAGTATAATGATTTAAGCAGGTTGTTGTTGTTCAATTAATCTTTCAAAAGTCTTGTCATTAATGTCAAAGATCTCATCAACAAAAATTATTTTCTTATTTTTATGATGAGTTAACTCGACAATGTGTTGAGGGATTAGATTATTTTTATAATAATTTTAAAGTTTTACTAAGTGCCTTTTTATTATAGAATTTAAATGAAATGTTATTCCAGATTAGTTTAGTTACAAATTACAACAATAAGCCATGAAACTTTATTCGAGCTTAATTAAATTATTTATCATTAAATGTTAATTAAATTGTTTATGAATTCCTGAAAGAGTTGCTCAATAAAATTGAAATGTTTAACTTTTGTTTTAATGTTCAATTTATTAAATTAATTATAATTAATTTTAAGAATTGTAAATTAATTTATTATATTTTAATACTTGATTTTTAATGGCGGGAAAAAAATTGCGGGATTGAAATTTTTGGAAAAAGTTAAAAAATTATGATTAAAATTTAAAAATTTAATTTTAAATTGAAATGAATAATAGAAGAGGTCGTTTAAGAAGTGTAACTCCTTTAAATATTGAAGTAATTAAAAATTCAAAATGGCGAAAATCCAAATGGACAAATAAGGATGATGAAGATAAAACTGGTTGTCCCTACGAAGTAGACGAAAAAGTACTTTGTTATGAACCAGATCCCTTGAAATTTAAAGTGTTGTACGATGCAAAGGTAAATAAGCTCTTTCTTTATTCATTAAATGGATTATCATCAAGATAATTATTCATTATTTCGATATTCGTGTATTTCAAATCGAACAATAGGTCAAAGGTCTGCTCATCAACAGTATAGTACAGTGTGGCATTAATGGCATATACACTGGACATTATGTTGGGAGAAGAAAGTTGGACGACAATTTTCAGCCGACAATTCTTAATTCTCTGTTAGGTAAACGGCGTGAGAATTAAAATCTTACATGAGAACTGAATGAGAAGTAAAATTGTCGTCCAACTTTCCTCTCCCGTTATGTTCAGTTTACTATTTATTAATTTTAAATTTTTGTAAACTTTTTAGGTACTGAAGATTGTTTCGGATATTAATGAAAGTGGGAAAAGAGAGTACCAGTATCTTATACATTTTCAAGTATGTTCCATTCACAATTATTTGAGTTCTTACTAATTGGTTCTGAATTTTTGATTACAGGGTTGGAATTCATCTTGGGATCGATATGTAGCAGATGATCTTTTGATGAAAGATGACGAAGAGAATCGTAAATTGCAAGAAGAGTTAAATGAAATCGCTGCCGAACAATTGAAGAGAGGGTAATTATATTATGAAAAGTTTAATTTGTCTAAAAAAAACAATTTTGTAATTTTAGAAAGCAGAAAAGAAGACGGGTTGAAACTCAAAACTCTGTCGAAGTTAATTTTCCTAAGAAGATTAAATTAAATGGACGTAAAGCCAAGAAAGGGGAAGGAGTGCAGTATATTCACTTGGAAGAATTAGAGGAAGTTGAAGACACAGAAGATGAATATAATATACTTGTGACTTATTCGGAGATTTTTTACCAAAGAATGATGATGGATCACTCAAAAGTTTGTGAGCAGAAACTGGTAAAAATTCATATTTAACATATTCGTTCACGACTTCTGTAAAGATTTTTTGTTTATAGTTACCAGCTCTCCCTGCTCCTATAACAGTTGCTCATGTACTTGAAAAGTATGTACTTGAAACATCTCTTCGAAAATTAGATCGATGGTATAAAAAACATCAATGGGAAATTGTAGCTAGCAAAACAGCTACTTCGGCAATTACTAATACAGGAGTTGGAACTACTTCAATCAAAACACACGCTTCGAAACCCCAACCACAAGAATTAAAAATACCTCAAGAACTTCACAAATTATTTCATGAAGTTACTCTTATGAAACAATTTGTGACTGACGTCCACGTTGCATTTGAAGTTTCAGTTCATTTATCTCTTCTCTATGATGAAGAACGCTTGCAACTGGATAAATACAATGAAGCAAGCAGTAAATGGAGTACCTTTACACCATTGCATATGTAAGACTAACCGAACTCCATCTTACATTTTTATTCAAATGCAATTCTTTTTGTAGAGAAGTACCAGAAGGGTTGAAGTTTCCAGATGGAGATACTCTTAGAAAACCAGAAGGTAATACATTACAATATGCTTTTAGAATCAAAAGACCATTTTTACAGAAACCTTACACTTACTTTATTTCCAGGAAAAGTACCTTCATTATTACTACCTGAGGTTGAATCCAGTTCAGATTTCCAATTATCGCGTAGTTCTTCAATGTAATGTCACTTATATTTGAATTTGAAGAATGGCAATTCTTGTTAATTTTAATTTTAGAAAAGAAACTCGGAGTTTAGGTGGAACTGAAACTGAGGACAATACAAATGAGATTTTCTGTAGGAAACAAATTCAATATTTTGTTTCTAAACTAATGGAATGGCGAGTAGTTGGTGATATTTATTCCAGACCTTCATTAATATATGGCATACCGCACCTATTGCGGCTTTTAGGTATTAAATTTACATAAATAATGTTAAACAAGATTAATTTTCATTTACTAATTTTTTTTAGTGAATATGCCTGAAATTATTGCAAAATTAATGCTTCCAAAACCTCGATTTCTTCAGGTCGCCACCTTTCTCAACAAACTACTAGGGTATTTATTATAACATTTTTCAAAAACTTATTCACAAAATAAGAATCTTAATTATTTTTCAGCTTTTTACTATCCGAGTTTGATGAATCGGATATGGTTTACGAGGAAGGAAATAACTTCATAGCATCATGACTAAAAATCTCCTTTCCTTACAAATGAATACGCTCATGATCTTTAAATTAACCGAAATAAATAGTTTATTTTTAAATTCCACACATAAATATTTATCGCTACTGTTCACTTTCACTATTTTTAAGTAGTTCGTTTTTAAGGACTGACAGTTCTTGGAACTTTTGATTACATTGTAAAATTTCTCTTTGAATAGTACATCGTTGAATAGCTCGTCCAATAGCCGATAGAAACATGTCCTGAGCTAACCCTAAAGAATGTGGAGGTAAAAATCCAGCAATTTTCTGCTTAAGTTTTTTTAAATGTTCATTTCTTTTGGTATCATCAGAAACTGAACACATAAGTTTGCAATTAGAACTAAGAATACTGTCTGTTCCAACAGTAAACAGGGCTTCCTCGTCAACCGTTTCAGACGAGAAGTATGTAGGAGAAATTGTATTTGGCTTTGCAAACATTTTCGACTTCGTAATTTGTAAGAAACCATTTGACAATATATTTTCCATTTCCAATGCTGTGGAACAATAATCTTGGAGTAGTACAAAATTGCGTATGATTAAATTATCCAATTCTTCATTAATTATTTTAAGTTGTTCCATATCCTTCGCCTCCTTTGAGTCATCAACAGTAGAATCCATCTTTTAATTAAAAGTGTTTTAATTAAATACTAAAATCTGTGTGTATTGCAAATCAGTTTAACTTACTTTTCGATTAAATTTAATTCCTCCAAAACCTATTCCGCACGATATGTCCAGTCCAATATACTGAAGAAGTTTACTACTTTATAAGTTAATTAATCCACTCTTAAACTTTTAGTTTTTACTTTTTTTTAGTAATTAAATAAAATTACAAATAAATTATGTTTTCAAATATGTGAGATTCTCTCCCGATCTTTTTTATCCCACTTCACCCAAAATAGTTTAATCGCAGCTTTTAATTTCTCAAACAATAGGATTGAAGTGGAAGGATGACATCTTGATCAGGATTTCTTCTCGATGCATTTCTGTGTCAAAGATTAGAAAATATATTGGCTTTTACAAAATTTTCAATTAAATTGATTACTTTCAGTTTAGTCCCTTTAATTCATTTGGATTTAATCGCTTTAATTCAAGGTTTTATGAAAATCAATTCAATTGAATTGCTTAGATTCTAAGCAATTCATTTATTCGTTGTCAAGAGATCTTGGCTTTAATTTATAATTTTTTGAAAATTAATAGCTAACTAAGCATTAGCAGCGTCGAGAGCCTATTTTTTTCAAACTTTTTTATCTCAGAAGAAAGAAAAACTGGATCTCCATTTTTAAATTAAGTGATTTGATGGGGGTTTAAATTGTTAGCAGGGTAAATCACACTTTGAAAACTTTAATAAATTGAAATCCAAAATCACGATCACAAGAGAAAAACAGGTTTTCCGAAATTGCTTCCCTGGATGTCATAATTTTGAAGTTGTTCTTCCCAAATTAAACGGACAATGGTTAGGAATAAGGGAAATCCATCTGCCTAAAAAGACAAGGAGGATGGAGCAGGATCAACAATCAGACTGGGAAACAGGTTTTTAACCCGCCTTAAAAATTATTGGTCACTGCTAATCAGTTTGCCAAAGTTATCATATCATACACTTACACACACAAAGTCATCAATCTAAAAACAAATAAATTTCCAGACTGTATAAACTGAGCAATTATAAAATATCATGCAAAATGCATGTTTATTTGATATTTCGGATAAGGAAATTCATCAAAACGAAACCTTGAATTGAGCAAGAGGATTCTTCTGGGATCTTTAACGCAGTTATCGGATTGATTAAGGAATTTTAGTCCTAAGAAATCATTATTTCAATTTAATCTGTCAGAAGTGGGTGACTTTTTTTATGGGATCATCATCGGAGGAAGAATAAAAGATACGCAAACGCAATTCATAAAATAAACTTGTGTATCGTTTGACGCTTAAGAAAATAATTGTGTATTATTTTTCTTTGTTCCTTGAATTGTGAACCCTTTAGTTAGTTGGAATTTCCGAAGTGTAGCATTGCAGAAAAAATAATCCATTTCTGTGAGGGGATAAAAAGTTAACTCCGAAGTTAAAGCATTCACAAGTTTAAGACAAGAAGGGCCTTATATGAGGCGTTTAGCTGGAACGAAAACAATGAAAAACCCGGTGGTAAAAGTTGTTCATCCGTATAATTAGTCCCTTCTTTGTCCTTACAGACGAATAAGTTCAATTGTTGTTTACGAATAGGAAAAAGGATGGATTTTAAAAACAAAACTATAAAAATTATTCTCCTCTTATTGGAAAGCGAAGGAAAATGGATAATAATGACCGTTTAAAACTCAGGTTTTTTTAACCAAGTGGTTGGATAAGGACTCTTTGTCTTTTTTTTGTCATTTGGGAATGAATTGGTCGTGAATATACTGTTAAAGTAACTCCTGGATTTAAAACACTTTACTTCTTTTAATTAAGAACAATTTAAGAGAATTGGATTTCTTTTCATTAGAATTTATAAAAACAAGTTCTCCTGTTTAAACTTATAACATCGAAACCACTAGATAAGAAACAAAGATAGTGTGAAGTGTTTGGTGACGACGCTGGGATTGAATGTCCAGTCAAAATTGACCTTTAGTGTCTTAACTTAAAAATATTAGTAGAAAGTCAAGAGAGAGTGATTTGACAGAGTGCCAACAACAGCGTTGCATCATCAACACGGACAAGACAGTTAATTACCAATTAGTTATTTCTCTAGTCAACCGGTTGCTCAATTTCTACAAAAACGCAGTTAATAGTAGAACATCATGGAAGGGTCTTCTAACAAAATATACAAGAAATCCAAAATTGTTGACAATGAAACGGATTCTGAAGGCACACTAGCGCAATCTCTGGCTCAGTTCGGATTACAAATTCTTCTATTATGGCGTACAATATTAGGTATAATCAATCGAAAAATTAAATTGGTAGAGTAGACATTTGATTTATGGTTCTTTATTTATAATTTTTGGTGATATAAATCATCTTATTAATATTTGTCTTATTCAATTAGGATATTTGAAGTATGCATTTGACGGATCTAAGAAACTAAAAATGCTTACTTTACGAAAAGGGGCTCCGAATCTTGGTGTTACACTTAAGAAAAAGAAAGTTAAAAGGCTGAAAGATATACCAGGTCCTTTTCCACTTCCATTCTTTGGGACAATGCTCTCCCGAAGTGTTGGAAGTGCTGATCTCAATGGTTCAAATGAAGGTAACAAATTCATAATATTGGACTGAATTGCTAGAAATTTGTTAATGAAAGTTGCAAAGAAAGAGCTTATATTAGATATAATTATTAGAAAATTAATTTTTAATTCATTATATGATTAACATAATTATTTGTTGTAATAGCTTTAGTGAATTCATACGGAACAATAGTAAAACTAGAGCATTATTGGAACTACCCAATGGTAATCCTTTATGAAGCAGATGATATTGAACAAGTTCTAAAATCTGCTAGCATATATAGACCGGAAATGGAAATCGTAGCACGTCATCGACGCACATGCCCTGACCGTTACAACTCTGTTGGGATTGTAAACTCGTAAATTCTTTCTTTCTTTCCCCAAGAGAGAAAACGTCTTTTCTCTTCAACCTTTTTGTCTTTTTCTAGTCAGGGTGAAGATTGGAAGAAGTTTCGTAGCAGCATCTCATCCTTTCACAACCATTCGGTTATACTAAGTTATGTCTCCAGCTGCGATGAAATCATGACAGATTTCATTCAAGTGATACGAGACCTTGGAACGAGTCGTGTTGAAAATTTTGATGATTTGGTCTTACGCCTGACCTTTGAGAGTACGTTGACTGTAACATTATCATTTTAATCAAATAAATAACCACAAAATCCAGTCTAACATCTTCCTGTTTTTATTTAATTCTTCAGATTCATCAAAATTTATATTGAATAAGCGAATGAATTTTTTGGATTCAAGAAAATCACAGAAAATGGATGTTTTCATACATGCATCTCATCAGTATTTTAAAGCTCTACAAGTTAGTATGTACGGGTTCCCAACTTGGAAATATTTTCCAAGTAAAGTATGGGATCAGTTTGTTAAATATGAAAATGAGATGTATGAGTAAGCAAACCAAGTTTAAAGCATACTAATCTTATCCTAATATTCTACTAATCTTATCCAATACCTAAGTGATTCTGGAATTTTTTAGTATATTTGCTGAATTAGTGGATGAGGAAATTCGGAATGGAACAGTTGGTGGTATTCTGAAAACTATTCTTGAATCAGAACAAATTGCTATGATGGATCGTAGAACATTGGCTCGAGATCTTATTCTAGCTGCTATGGAACCTGTAAGATAATCATAAAATGATAAAAGATATTATAATGCTTACATTGCTGTTTAAAAAATTTCATATACACTAGAAAAATAAGTTACAAATACAAAGCAAGTATATTAATGTCTCAACGAAACTTCAACAACAAAGTTGAGATGTATTAAATAATCATAACGTCATTTTTTTTAATTTAGAAAAAGTTACTCACACTACCGATTTTTCAATCTTCTGCAATGACAATCTGAAACTTTTATATTCACAAATTGGTAAAAATTTAATTTAACATTTTTTTTCGTTTTTGTAAAGTTTTCACATCTCCCTTCGAGGAAAGATAAAAACTGCATAAATTAAATTTTGTCTTTACAAATAAAGAAAGTTTTTGTCAGTTTCTTAACAAAACTCATTTTTCTAAAGCAAATACAAGGAAAAAGTGAAGAAAAGACAGAGATAAGCTAAGCATTTCAGGTGAAGCTTCTTGCGTCTTTGGCCGGAATTGTATGATTAATACAGAAAAGTTTCTTTTGTTCTTAGATCCAGAACTCTACAATTATCACCCTCCATTGGATTTCCAATACTCCTTCTGTGGATCAAAAATTATACGAAGAGCTTAAACGGGTACTGCCTCGGAAAGACTCTAAGTTTGACGAAGCTGCACTGCAAAATGTACCTTACTTGAAGGCATGCATTCAAGAAGCATTTCGGATAACACCAACAACGCCAAACCTCGCTCGTTTCATGGAGACTGGTATCCAACTACAAAACTTTCACATCTCACCTTACGTAAGTTTAGTTCACTTCAATAGTCCTCTCAGTTTTGATTGCTCTTACTCGCATTTGGTGAAAGTCCCACGGGGATTTAGTGTGTTACCTGGTAATCTGAAATTGAAGTATTTCATTTGAGGATCATAAACAGAGGATATGTAACCTATAAAATGATGGTACAATGTATATTTCATAACTTTGTCCCTTTCTACCTTAAAGTACATTCTTTGTTTTCTTTTTCGCTGTCATTTTTAAATCCTCTTGCTGAGAAAGTTGGTCTGTGCTAAAAGATTTTTGATAAAACGATAAGCGGATTTTCATGTTGTTTAGCTTTAGGATTTCGAAATCATTTTTCTTTTATTTTCCACAACAGTAGTTTGAAAATGTTTGGAATCTTTTATTACTTGCTTGTCAACTTGACATTTTTCTAAAGTGCTTTAGATTCCTATTCTTTTCATTTTAATATTTTGAAGGCGTTAATAATGAGTCGAAAGTTTTCAATTAAAACTCATTTCAACTACAATTATGAAATTTTATAGCATTTTTATTTCGGAGTACATTTAACTTCATAATAAGCAAAAATTTAAAAAAGTTTGATGTTAGTAAGTTGATACCATTTAAGTAAACGAGAAATATTTAGATTTATAATCCTTGAGTTTGGAAAGCTCATTTTTCGCGAGGAAAACAGAAGAAAGTAATTTAAAACTCATTCTTTACAAGGCTTCTCTTTCAGAATTCGTGTTCAAGGGCTCGTTTTTGATGTTCCTTTGTTGGAACTTTAATGAATTCTTAAAAGTTAATTCAAAGAAAATAAAGTAAAATTAGTTTCAAAAACAACTTGCAAAAATAATTTATGCTGTACAAAAAGTACATCTCATTTTAGTGTTTTCTTTGATCTTTGTAATTTATAAATGATAAAAATCCGTTTGAATATAATTTTAAAAAATAATATAAGATTTCTAGAAAAACATAATTTATTTTAATTGAAAGATTTTTCTAATAGTTAAATTTTTTTTGTAATGGAACATTTTTTTAAATCCACCTTAAACATTTTGCTACGTTGCAAACATACAAATGTCAAAGCAAAATAATGTCGCTTTGCAACAATATCTTTAAGAAGATTGATTTTAAGACTGCATAAACTTTTCACTTGACATAAAATGATTGGTATCTATCAAAATTTAACTAAGATGATTTGATGAATTAGGATTTTTAATTAGCAAATAAAAGGAGTAACTAACGTAATGCTGTTTAATACTTTTTAGACCTTAATCGTATGCCAACATTGGTATGCTTGTCTCCAAGAAAAGAACTTTTATCGAGCAAAGGAGTTCATTCCTGAACGGTGGATGGTTAACCATAACGAAACAGTTTCCCCAAAGGAATTCACACCCCATCGTCCAAGACTGCTCTACCATTTTGGATTTGGACGACGTGAATGCCCCGGACGTCGTTTTGCATTTCAAGAAATCTGCATAACTATAGCCAAGGTAAAATCGGCAATGCTGATCCATGCAAAAGTATTTTATTTTTTTATTTTATTTTTAGCTCCTCCGGAATTTCAAAATAGTTTTTCCAAAGGACCTTAAAGTGAATTATTACTTTCTTCAACAACCATCTTTTCCTGTTCCTGTTGAATTAATTGAAAGACCAGATTAAAAGAACAATAGAAAAATTTTCAATTTTAAACTGTGCGATTTTATTTTTTATCTCATAATAATAACAGGAATGATGTTTTTCATTGTTCAGATTCTTTTTGTAGGAATGATTTATAATAAATCCGTTAAGAGTACAATTTTCTTATGTAACATCTACGCTTTGCATTTATGATACAAATTAATAATAATTTATAGCCTTCTTAGTTAAAAATACTAAGATAAGATTTTTACAATAATTAAATTAACTTATATTTATGACTAGGATAATTATTTAGGATTTTTGTCATATGACTTGAATTGTAAATTTGTAAATTGAATATGTAAATGCATGTGTAAAATGGAATCAAAAATCACAAGAAATTAAATTAAAAAAGCTTAACGATTCCAAAGTTAGGTTATATTACTTAACACCTAAGACGTTAAATTATAAATTATTTTCAAAAAATACAATTTCTTATTTTAGTTTATGACATTCTTAACCCAAGCTCTTTTTGGAGCAATTTAAATGTGCATTTAACTTAAGAAATTGAGCTTAGTTTTGTGCAATTTTCTTACCGTTTAATGTTTAATAGTGAAATGATTTCAAAGCCAGAAGGCTATAAAAGGTCCATTGTGCAAATTAATTAATTAGTTTTACTGTGAAAACAAACGATTCTAAAATTCTTAAATATTTTAACTTTCTAAATTATCCGATGGTAAACACCGGAAATACACTCCTGACTTTTTTAAACTTATCACAGAAGTTCCTAAACATTTGAAATAACGCGTTTGTGTCTACAAATTTATATACATCTAACATAATTCTTAACAAAAGTTTGAATAAAACATAAAATAATTTTGTAATCAGAATGATTGTAGATCTTTGGGGATGTAAGTTAGTTTAATTTCAATAGGAATATCACACTTAAGGGGCAAATGTGAAATTCCTTTGACGAAGGAATCACATAAGTTTAGTCATCATAACAATGCTTTATGCGCATTTAGATAAAAAACATCGGATATGTCCCAAATAATTTCATTTTAAGTAAATCTTTTCCTTCCTTTCTCCTTTTTAAATAGAAAGAATATTAAGACAAGAAGAACCAACCTGGTGCAAACAAATTCAAGAATAATTTTTAGGACTTAAATTTACCGAAACGAAGGCTGAGAAAATGTAGGTTAATGTCTTTGATCATTTCATTTCTAAAAATGTGTCATGTTATGGTAATGAGTTTACTTTCTCTTTCTTTGCAAAAAATAAAAAAGAAAGTAGCATTAATACTCCACTCAGAATTGAAAAATATTTTTCAATGACAAACATTTTTTCATTTTCTGACTAAAAACTACAAGTAGTGTTCATAATTCAATAATTCCAGGACACGTATGAGTATAGCAATGTGGAGATGTTTGGTGTGGATAAGTTAGTTTGCTTTATCGTTGTCAGCTACAATAAAGTCTAGAAATGAGAAACACAGATGCGATGTGGGAATGGCTTAAGAAATAAATTCTTGAAACATGCTGTATGCTTTCTCCTTTCCAATTTCTTTCTCTTTCTCTCATATAATCATCATTTGTCATTTAAGAAGCAATAAATAAAAATTACACTTGTATTAGGCTTTCATTTGAAGAGAAGGCTCTGGAAATTAAAAGCACCTTTAATACTTTCACTACAGAAAGTTACTACCCTATGTCGTCTATTGAAAAGAAAGAGAGAGAGTTTCAACAAGGTTTACTTTAGAACCTTTCATAGTTGTCACTTTCTTCTACCACACATGTGACAGAAGATGAGTGGTCAATTCATTGGAAACTTTTACTTGCTGAAACAACAGACCTCACCTCACCTCATCATTAGAAACTTTTGACTAATTTTAACTTTCTCTGATTTGTAAACTCTTTCTCAGGGTCAAATCTATGGTTTTTTTTGGAGAAAAAAAAAGATTTTCAACTTTCTGGGAGAAAAGTGAAAGTATGCTCAGGTTTATGAGTTTGATTTAATTAAGGAGAAGGCGTACACACAAAACTGTAGGGGTTAAGCATTCTATTTACGAGGAAAGGAGTATTATGACTAAAACTCTAGAGCATAATTTCTGTCTCCCAGCAACACGAACACACAAACCGGAATTCATTTCATCTCCATTCTTCCTCAACAGAACAGAATCACCCAAAAGTAAAGAACAACAGGAGCATAATGTGAAAGTAGAAAAGAGGAGAAAAAGTGAGAGAAATAGAAAGCATATGGAAACTTTTCACTAGATCGCAGACTCAATTTTGATCCTAAAAAGAGATTTGGGATAAGTAAATAACCATCACATGAAAAGATGCAAATGATTAGATAACTCACTGCAGCTGGACCAGAATTCGTTATTTCAGCGAAAAAGGATTCTGTGGTGAATTTAAATGCAATTTCTCAAAATGTGATAAAAAGACATGATAGAACAAAAGGTATAAAGTAAATAAGCATGTACAAAATTTACCGGTGTAATTTGTGCTTATCTGTAAACCACTTACAGAATTTAACCGAATTGAGTGTTTGTATTTAGAAAGGAGAAAGGAAGGGTTGGATTTTTTACACTTAAGTGATCTGTAAACTTGGGTTTGGAAACCGACTCGTGTTCATTTTTTCCTGTTCCTGACTCGTTTTATTGGCAAAAATGTCCACTTGATTTCTCCATGAGCGTCTGGTACAGACGTTTGGCCCTCTCCACCAATCATTGAAGTCTTTATAGAATCTACCAGGAGCATCGGATCCCAGAGCCTCTTTATAGCGATCCGCGTAATGAACCATAGTGCATAGACGGCAGAAGAAGTGCGTGTTGACGAACTCACCGGTTCCTTTCCATTTAAAGTAATCATTGTAAGCTTCGTCGTTCTCATCCAATTCTTGTAAGAACTTGGCAAGTTCTTTCGGAGAACCAAAATCATCCACGTGAATGTAAGATTTATAAGGAGCTGCTCTTCTATAGTCATCAGGATGAGCTCCCATCACGATTGGTAATATATTGTTTCTAAAATAAAAAAATCCAATGAATTTTGTAAAAAAATATCGAATCGGAAATAGCGTGATTTTAGTTCAACGAATTGGTTTTCCGTTCAATTTAACTCAATGCAAATATTCCGGACGTCTCAATTTTGGAATATTTGGAAAGAAAAGGAAATGAAACGGAAATCCGTAGAGTGAATTTTATTGAATCGAATTCTTCCTGATTTCAAGAAACTGATATAAATGGTTGGAAAGAAAAATGAAAGTTTAAATTAATGAAGGTGGCTTACCCAAGTCCATTGACAAAGAACTTTTCAGAGATGTAGTCTCGACAATTTGAATTTTCAAATGCTAAGTAAAATTTGTATGTTTTGGATAAAAGGTCAAAGCATTGTTTAGAATTGGCACGTGCACAAGAATGATATCCACAGGCACCGTAAATGTCAACTTCAATATATTTACCAAGCTCTCTTGCGTATTCCAAACGATTATTTTTCGCTACACAATTCGATACAAACCAAGCGACTTTCTTTGACTTTCCAGCTGCATAATTTTTTCCTACAAATTAGAATAAAAATCAATTTTTCTCTCGAATTGTTGGAGAAATTCATCAATAAAAATAAGCAAAAAATTGGAATAATAATGATCTTAAGATGAATGAATGATTTATAAGGCCCACTTTACAACGTGTAATCAAATATTGTAAAAATTGAATGCTTACCTTGAGGTATTGATTTAATATTTTCATCATAATAAACCCATTTTTCATAAGCAGTGACAATGTCAGAATCATGTCGATAAGTGGCTGTAAGATTGAACACATTCTTATCATTAAAGTTTTGTGTATTAAGTGGGCACTCCAACATGTACATAACCCAAAGTTGATCTGGATTCCGTCGAGCTTTTGGAACCATAAAAACATCTTTAAAAACTACAACGTCGGCTTCTTTCATTTGAGAACGGCTTCCAGTGAGGCGACAGGCATTCACTGGACATTTTTGTTGAACAAACACATTTTTACCACTAACTACATTACTTCCCCAACTCATTCCAATCCCATAGTATAACAAAATAGTTTTCACTTTAATTGGTTTGTGTATGATTTTAGTTGGTGAATTTGACTTTGATTTAATCTCTTCATTATTCTGACCAACTTTGGAATTATCTTCAATCACATTCCCATTAGATTCACTATCAGAGTTCACAATTCCAATATTCAATGAAAATGGAGCGGACACAGGCTGAGGAAGATCATCCTCTGTAATATACATCAACTGTTCAACAATCCTATCCGAATTTGGATTTTCTTCTGCCCATAATTTCTTTGTTGAAGTCCCAACAGTAGGATATCGAGTCCCACGCCACATAAACCAATATTTTGCAAGGGACTCGTTTGGCTTTATAATCATGGACTCATTTAGTTTTATAGAATGTCGCGATGTTTCATCAGAATATATCTTTTGTCCTTCATTTTTAACCCCTTCAAAAGCATCTCTAGGTACATTTGAACCTGATTCAGGATGTTCCTGATCATGGTCATGTTGTGTGCCTGAAGCGTAATGTGGTTCCTGTTGCATAAGTCGTTTAAATTCTTCGTTAAAATTTAAAAAAAGGAGAACTCCGCAAATACTCCCACAGGCATATACAATCGCCGTAACACGGATTCGACGAAATTTTCTAAACATGGAGCTGCTGCAAGAAGTTGACAAAGGCGGAGAATTCTTGTGTAGCAGTTTCATTTCTTCCAGAAGAATGTTAATGGTGAAGAATTAATACGAAGATGCCCATTATGTCCAGGAGAGATAATGTGAATTTACGCTGTAACAAAAAAAACATAAATTAAACTAGTGAATGCTACTTGCTTTAATTACTACAAATCAAAATTCATCGAAGTTTAATTTTGTTTATTTTATTTGAAACCACAGAATCTCTAATTATAACATGAGCCACTACTTTGTCAAAGTCAAGTTTAAATATAACTTTAGTGTACGTTAGCTTGAAATTTCAAGGAAACAGTCGGAAACATTAGAGCATATAAACCAGTAGTGGTTTTAGAATAATGTATTATGTACTTCGTGCTGTTGGAAACCAGCATGAGAAGACGTTAATTTACTGGGAAGGATTGGATTGGATGAAACCGCATCAAACACACTAAAAGCACTCTCCTCAAGACTAGTTCACTGTAACTAATTCTTCACTGGAACACTTTTAAGGGACTGGAAGATGAGTTGAAATTGAGGCTTTCAAAACACCATCTTTCTACTATTTCTTTCTCTCAGCTTCAACTTTTACTTTTGGATTAGGAGTAGAGGTGAAAGCAAAATGTGAATGAAATCCAATTTTTTTCTTTAGCTCTTAATGTTGTCTCAAGGGAAACTTTCCTTTGGGCAGTTCAAAAAAAAGTGCCGAGTCTTTATAACCTTTTCGTGTTATTATTACGATGTCACGGAAGGAATTAGCTCCTCCACGTTTTATTGACTTTACTCAATAATGGAATATCGCTCCAAGTTTGCTTCTAAAAAAATTACTTGTAAGGATTTATATAAGAGGCAAATCCGTAGCAGGGAATTTTGCATTAGAACTTATTAATTAAGAGTTCTTTTTTTTACACAACGTCATGTATAATACATAAATGTATCCTCTGTTGTGTCAGCCGAGAAAGTTTTACACTATACATAGCTAAATTCGATTTAAGTTTTTTCTTAAAGCAACGATTAAAATCTCATTTATACATTAAAAAAGAAGTTTGAAAAGTTTTGACTTTTGATGAAAAAAGTCGAGAAAGAACTAACCATCCTGTTACGAAATCGGAAGAGAAAGCACACACTCTTTCTAAAGATTAAAAATAAAATCTTATTTCTGCTCACCATGAAACATTTTAATTGGTTAAAAAAATCAATGGCTAACGAGTTATAAAGCTCTTACTTCCTTTCCAAAAATATTATTGGAAAAATAAAGATTGAAAACCTATATTTAGGTTTTTAGTATGCACTCATGCATGCATGTCGTGGCAATAGATAATTTCCGTTCCTTATTTTTTTGAATAGAAAAATAAAACATTTTTCTATAAAACACTTCCTTATTTTGAAGAAAGTGAGGATTTTGAGGTCATTTCTTCATTGTGACCCAGGATAGACCACTTAGTGTTGGATGGTGTACATTAATCTTAAGTTGGATTTGGAAGGCGTATTTATGCAAAATAGATTGCCTTTACAGAGAAACTGTTTTCTCCTGTCACATCTGAGCCTCTTCTGCACAGGATAGGGATTAGACTTTCTCTGGATAGAGTCACGTCCGTCTCCTTATTCCTAACAAAATCTTTTCTCTGAAGAGAAAGTAACATAATAGCTTAGGAGGAAATAAAGAGTAAGAAAACTTGGATTTTCTTGTGATTTTTTTCTTTCAAAGTTAAGTCTTAAAAAGAAAAACATCCTGCTTAAAAAAACTATCCAGGAAAGTCAAGCTAGAAAATGAAAGTCCCACGCTCCGTCTCTTAATTCATTCAATTCTTTCCCAACTAAAGAACCAAAAATGTTGAAATAACTGAAATTAAACTAAAACTTAACAAAAAACATTTATTCGTCAGAAAACTTAAGACACGTTTTAAATTTGAGCCTTACATTAAATTAACTCTACTTTCAAATGCTAACATCCTATTAGGAATCAAGTCACATTCAATATTTCTGCTAATGACATAATTTTATACTCATTTAACTTTTATGTTCAACAAAAATAATGGAATTATCAAAATGAATAAAACCAAAATAGAAAAGTATTTCATAGTGAATGAAAAAACATTGAAACCTTGAAGGATGCATTTAATGATTTCATAACCCTTGTATCCTTCCGTGTTTCTTTTACCAAAAAAAAAAGAAATTTGGAAATGCGACTGTGATGACAATGAGCGACAAACTCATTTTGAGCTTTTTAAAATCATCAAACAGAAACAATTTTGAAATGACAGGTAGCAAAAATACAATTCAATATTTATCAAAATGTGAAAGATGTCCAATCTTATTGTCAGTAGAAAGTAAAAGGTCTGATATGAACATTAATTAAGGAATTGAGTTCATATCAGTTGAGTTTATAATGATGATGATAGCGAATTAAGAGAAATGTTAAGGTAAAAAAGATGATAAACTGTCCATTTAACATTAAGTTCTTCCAAGTAAAATTACAAGGGTAGCTTTAGAATCAATTTTTAAAATAATAATTGATAGTTAAACATTCAAGTCTGTGTTCGAGACGTAAAGTTGAATCTCTTCATTGAACAAGTAAATAAAATTATTCCAATTCAAAATCCGGGTCATGCAGTGTGTCATTGAATCTTGAATGTTAGTATATATTCAATCAAATCATTTCGTGCTTATTAGCATGCAACGCAGTCATTTTCAACGAGACAATTAGTCCCTATTAAAGCATTATTTAATCTCTAAATTCTTCAATTGTATAACTGCTTACAATATTAATATGAAAACTAGCACGTTCTGTTATTCGATACAACAAATTTTCTTTGATTCAATATGCTAAAAAAAAGAAACTTAAATGAGCATGAACACTTGAATGAGAACAAATAAATCCAGATGAGCAAATATGAAACGTGTTAGGCTTGATTCAGCACGTTCTGGAACTGCGCTCTTAAATATTGTATGTAGTAACAATAGAATAAAAATATCAAGCAAATACAAACTTAAGCATGTAATAAATAAAACGTTGAAAATTTCCACATACATAGTATTATAAAAAAAGAACGCTTACCTGTATTTTAAAATACGGCAGAGTGAAATTAAGTATTATCCAAACGATAGTAATTTTCAATCCTTGATTAATTTTGCCTCTAAATTTTCAGTGTGCGTGAATCAATTTTGAACTTGGTTTAACCCTGATTTTGGGTATGTGATTAAAATAAGTCTAAAACTAAGGATTAGAAACTAAAACTCTAAATTACTGTATTTGAATGGGGGAAAGTTGGATTTCAAAAATATGACGAGGGAAGAAAACTTAATGACACAGGTTTAAGGAATAGAAAGTTTAGTGAAAATCGAGTGAAGCTTTCGTTGAGAGATCGAGTAGTTCCGTGTAAGAACCGAAATTTCCCTGCTTTCACTCCGTTGTTGTTCTGCGAAAGTCTCTTTAGCGGAGTTGAATGGAGCAAAGTACTTATACTACTCCGTCCGAGAGAAAACTAGAGTGAAAGTGAAGTATTTTCCCTTCTGTACTCTGAATAGAGCCAGAATAACCACAGCAGATTCTCCCCCACAGAATCCGTGTGTCTCGGGAAAGTCTGAAATGTTAGAATTGACATGGGTAAATGTGGACAAGCCCCCTTTCTATTTAACTCTCTTACTCTCCAGAACTAACACATCACTGTGCGCAGTGAAAAAGTTTAAACATAAAAATATACTAGTAAAGGAGGAAATTATCGCTGAAGCGATTCCTAAGCGTCTGACATTATCTTAATGGCTCCAAAAGTTTGGGGTTTTATGTCTATGAACTCATACTTTTCACTTCAACTCATACTGCAGCATTTTACTTTTATTCATTTAATGTTTAAAGAATACAAGCTATAGCTTAGCCAATTGCGAAAAAAAATAGCTTGTGATATTGTTTTCTTTTTATTAATCGATTTACATGTAAATAATAGACATGAGTTAACAATTGATCAAGTTTTACTTAAGAATGTGTGCAAAATGTTTCGTTGGGAGTTAAGGAATGCAAATGGTAATGGGCGTAATCCATCAATTTCTATGGGACAAAAGCCTTTGGTCTACTTAAGAATAAATGGATGGAAAGATAAGGGCTCTACTCTAACTTAAAAGAAATGAGATCACCTCCCTTCTATATTATCAAACCAATTTGATCACTCTCGAGGCGAAGATGAATTTGATCCAATATTACTCTGGAGTTTTCTATGAGAAGTTAAAAAGATCAAAATTTACTGATCCCATTTCTTGTCTATTATAATTTCAAAATGTAATTTATCACTACAAAGTCATTTTCCAGAATTGAATACTGTGGGATTTTTTTCCCCAATCATAACAACATTTCACCTGAAGTGTGTGAATTTAAAATATAGGTATATTTTACAACCAACATAATTTTTTCAGAATCATTTGCACAAAGAAGAAGCAATCTTTCACGCTTTGGTGACGTTTAACGGTTTCGATCATAGTTTCAGATCATTATTTACCTAAATTGTGTTGATATCAACCTTCATTCACACAAGTATAAACCTTGAACACAGCCAACGTTTAACTAAATAAAATTAACAAAACATGGAAGGAAACAGAGAAAGTACAATGCATTCATATAAAAATTCAAAAGACCCATGCCATAATAATCATTTGCATCATAATATATAGTCACCGGATATTATTCAGAATTTCATTTTTTATCCTATCTGAAACTGGAGGAGCGCAAAATACGCAATATGTATTCAATTTTTCCATAATACATCTTGTGTATTTTTATTTAGTTTCCTAGTTTCCATTAAAAACTATGCTTGTACCCAATTGGGTTCTTAAAAAGTTAAGTCTTAGTTTACTGATAAATGCTGAATGAAAATAATCGGGTCGAGGCTAACGAGTTTTGTCCAGGAAAGCGTCGCGTGTATATTTGCTTTCATTTAAAAGAAATCCAATTTTGAATTCCGCCCACTCATAAATCTCTACAGAGCTTTTAATAAGCAAAAACTTGCTTACTTTGTGATTGTAGAAAAAAAATTGATGCCGAATAATAGCGTATTTTATTGCATTTCCAGTTCATTTGCATCCTATTGGAAAAGATTGCCAAACTGATCTTGTTAAACACAAAATTTTATTCCTGTTAAAGGAGTTTGCCAAGAAGAATACAAAATTGCTGAAACAAAATTTCAAGAAAATTTTGAAAGAAATCGTTAGAATATAAATTCGACTTTTGTTTTACCTTTCTGATACAAGAATTGAATTTTAATTGTTATTATTTTGAATTAGCATTCGCAAGTCGAATAGAAAAATGCATCACATTCAATTTTTTTTATTTTTGCCTTAATTTCATGCATGAGAGTTTTCTGCTTTATTTTGAAATTGATTTGCTGATTGATTTTTTGGAATAAAAAAAAATCGACTTTAGTACAAATTCTTTTTTTTACTGCTAATTTCTTATAAAGAAGGACTTCTGAACGTGAAAATTGACAATTCAGTAAGAACAAGGCTAAATTTTTTGTGTTTAGTTTGAAGGAAAATTACTAGCTTTTTCACCATTTTGCAGCTTATGATGTTCCTCGTAACAAAAACATAAATAATAATAATAATGCGTCTTTTAAAATTGATGTTGAATAAGTTAAAAATTATGCAAAAACTCCGAATGTTTTGTTTCCAAAAGTACTAAAATCTAATTTTCTGGAACATCTTGTTTCAATGAAGGATTCAATGCATAAACTTAGCCGAAGAAATAAATTCCCAATACTGTAATTTTGGCAATAAAATAGAAATAACAATAGAAGCAAAAGCTTTCCTTAAATGGAATAGAAAGAGTAAAAGCTAACGATTTCATGTCAATTTCAATTACCGAATGATCACTTCTACTCCAACTTCAACAAATTGGAATGAAACTTAAACCCGTATTTTTGTGTTTTCGTCTCACAGTATAAAAACGTAGAATTTTCTGGAAAATACACTCACTGAATCCCGTAGGATTCGGATAATAATTAAAATAAAAAACAGCATATTTGTACCCAGGACCTAATACTAGACTGCCACTTTGTTTCAAAGTGATGATTCCATGGGAAAAAAGAAGGCGGAATGACAATATTGACATGTAACCTCAAGCAATTCTTCCTCACTTCATCTCTTTTTCTAGATTTCAGCAAGGTCTACCCCTACCTCCTAAATTGATTTCCGGTCTATCGAATTTAAATGTAAAGTTAATTCATCCATACTCAGTAAATCACGGACGAGCTCAATTCAATTTTAAAACTGTTTTTGAATTCGGAAATACCCTTTATTCCCGTTAAAAAAAAATAAATCTTAAAGTATCTATTGACATCTATCACACACAAAATTTGCTCATGAAATAGTGATAGTAAAAGTCCATATGGAAAACGACATTTCATGACACGGTGAAATCTTTATGAATAAAATTCTGGTTTGAAATCATTCCTCCTGACCTTAAATAAATCATCATCGCATGAATATAATGGTACATGTTCTAGAAAATTATTGTGAAATAGTTTTGGCCTTCGTCAGAATATAATCTTTCAGAAATGATGGAATTTGTTCTTGTAAAATGATGAATTAATTACAATTTAAGCTTCATTTTTCAGAACAAATGTGTTAATAAGCCGGATGTAACCAAAGCTGCATAACAAAGCACGAATGGCTAGGGAAAACATCCCAAAAACCACAACGAAAACATTTCCACAACCACGTGTAAACTGCTTTTAAGATTCACAAACTGTGAAAAAATCATTGAACGTATAAAAATGAGTAAATCCGACAAATCAAAAATAAACGTTAAGCACTAAATTCCCATACGCCAAAAACCAAATATGTTCAGTTAGTTATATTCGTTTGGAAGGAAATGAACTCATTTTATTTGGATCAGATACACATTTCGATTGAACAGTAACTGACATCGCATAACAAATTTAAAACTTCAACCATACCATACTCAATTATGATTCCTAATATTATTAGATTCCTTCTTCATCTGTATGATTTGATTGATACTTGTACAAAAAATGCCTACAATACAGAAATTAATACTAAAGTAATTTAATACTAGGTTTTTATCTCATGAATGTTTTGAGAGCTAATATTTACGGTAAGTCCATTCCACTTACTCCAAGGAGTAATTTTAATTCCAATGCTCATTTGTCCCGTTACTTTTTGTATGCATCGGAGGAGTTCAAAAAACATCTTTATTTACTAATTATGATAACGAGTAGTTCATTTAACGTATAAATGATATACTTCTATAAGAACTTAAAATTTCCAAAGAAAAAGACTGATTAAAAAATAATTTCGTGGAATATTTTTGCACAGTGAGCTTTTTACAAGCTTATTTTAAGATTGATTTCCCGTGACATAAACAACAAGGAAAGAGGAAAGAGTTTATCAAAATTGCAGACCTCTTATCTAAGTAGCTTTTACTATATTAAAATTCATAGCAAAATCCGTTCTTAAAATATTTTAATATAATAAATGGGAATTATTAATTTGCTATTTTCCTATTACTAATTTTTTTTATATCTTGGTTAAGAGCTCTATTTCACAAAACAGTGCAAGCGTTTCAAAAATATTTGACAACCGTATCTTTACTTATGAAAAAATGCATTTTTTTCTAAAAATTTTGTTAAATCTAAATAAGAAAATATTTTTCAAACAGCATTAAAAATCTTGATTCACTTACTTGAATTTAAAATTTTTATCCTGGAAAAAAATCCAGCACTTAAATTTCACACCTGCATTTTCGCACATATCCTTCACTCAATTTTACACAGAAGAACCCGGTACTAAAAACTGTCTCTGAAAAGTATATAAAATGTTTTCAAAATTGTATGAAGATGAACTGAAGCGTAGCTTTACTAGCGTTGAATTGGTCGAAGAGTGACTGACAAGGAAGGATGAGAAGAACAGTGAAGGATGAGATCATACTAAAATATAACTAAAAAGTTAGTTTAATACCAGAGATCAACAACGTTTTCTTTTAAGGTTCGTCTCCGTTCGACAATCCACGCAGAAAGATGAAAATAATTTAAGAAGTAAACTCATTAACCCTACTTCCGTTTTTATTTATTCGGGTGTCTCACCCATCATGGTTTATTTATACTAGTCGGAATTTACACATACACCACACACTTTTTTTGCAAATTTATTTACAGAAAAGCTCAACAAAATCAACTTTGTGTATTTGGCGTCAGTGTGTTGAATGTTATTGAAGGAAAAGAGGTGATAAATTAGCTCATCTTACAAATATTTGGCAAGAATCTTAAATAAAATCTTTTTAGATAGTGAAATATAGGCAAGAAATTTGGAAAAAAGGGTCGAATAACTTTAACTGTCAAATCGTTTAACTTAATGTACAGTTTTCCTATAAAGGAAATGTTTTCATTCATCATTGGAAGAAAAATTAACTCATTAACTTAAAGTTTAATAAATATAAGGAATGAGTCTGTAAGGAACTTTTTTACAATATTCAATCCATCCGTTTCCGTATTTCTCATTGCATTTCTTCTCATCTCGATAAATTCGATGAATTAAAAGAGTGGCAAGAAAAAGAAAGTATAAATAAGGCCAAAACTTGTATTGAAGTCCAGCTCCTGCACACCAAGCGTACGCTGAGGCCAATTCGAAAGTGTAATTAATCTTCCGGGCAACGCCCCACCAACCTGAGACAAGGAGCTCCGTTTCCTTTCTTTTTCCATTGTTTCCAACAAAAGAGGCTTTCACGACTTTCGGCTTCTGCCCCCAAATCTAAAAATAACAAATATTCAATTGTGACTTCAATTGAGATAACGGCTGATTGTAATTCAGAAAAAAATTAATAGAAATTTTTGAATACCAATTTTTCATCGATTATTTTTAACTATAGTATAAGTTAGAACTTTAATTACAGCCCTTTAACTACTGACAGAGAAAGTACTGACAGTTGGAGAGGTATTAGCGTTTTCATAAGGTAGCTGAAAAGTTCCAGGAGGAGCTTCCTGCTGAATGATACTTCATAAAGTGTAACATTCTTATTTCTTATTCACATCTTTTACACTTCATTACCTTTCCAAAATATCTAGGATGTACGTACCCTTAAAAGAGTTTCATGAATTATGTGAAAACTGAAAAAGAGAAATTTTATGGGCAATTGTATATTTTATATTCTGAACACACAAGGACGGAAATAACTTCCAGCATAAATTATTGCTTTAGAGTTTACGGATATAAAATTCTTATGTCGATTCCTAGCTCGATGTATTTGCAATAGCTATTAATATTCAATAATTTGTAATAAAACACCCGATAAACTAATATTTAACATCCTTAGATAAAGTATCATCATTTTCAATCCAAAACAGAACACATTTATTTATCGCGTGTTTACTCACTGTATAAATAATAAAGTCGAAATTTAAGGTATTAACTTGCATGTAGGTCGAAGTAGAAGTAATTCTACTAAAAATTTTTAGCTTTTATGTGAATTACATTTTGAATTTTCATTTTTAAAGAAAACGGAAGTATCTGAAGGGAATATTATTTCTTTACTAAAGTAATTGTAAAAAACGAGTAAATTTTTTTATTAAAACATGCCGGAAATTTTACGGAAAACCTTTGTTTACGAGATCCTATAAAAGTAAGCTTTTAAAACAATGAAATCCAAGCGGAAATGAAATTATGAGTAAGTAAAGTCTATGAGTGAAAGTGAGAGAGAAAAGAAAAAAGAAAAAAAATGAGGAGAAAGCTCTATTGTTTGTGGAAAAAACACTAAATTATATTTACTTTTGATATGATTCTGTTTTATCAAAATGAAATCATGTCCTTGAATCATTAATTAATTTAGAAATATAATTAAAGTGAAGAAAACCTAATAGATGTCATTGAGGCATAACTTATTCTAATAAGCTATTTTATGAAGCTTTAATTTGTGAGCTTACCTTCACATTTTGCTTAGTACGGAAAATTTCTTTCTGTCTATCCACATCGTAGTTGTAATAAATAGATAATATTCCAATGATGGTAATGATAATAGGCCATGCGATACTAACTTCTGGAACAAAATGGACAAAGTAATATGAATGGAATGTGTATAAAACCGGCACCCAAACGACACATCCCCAACAAATGTAATATCCAGCTCGATCCAGCGTAATGTCCAAAGTATTGAAGTATCCTGTTTCCCAATGATAAAATTTATAGAGGTAGATTGTTTGAAGAATTGTACAGGACAAATGAGCTGGATTGAAGCCATGAAGTTGATAAGCTGCTCCATAATGGATTAACACAAGCCATTGCCAAAGCATGAGTCCAATTCTACAGTTTGTGAGTTGTTTAACGTCTATTCCAAATATTCTTGGATGGAGTTCCATTCCACGATAAAATTCATGCATAATTGGGTATTTCTAAAATAAAAAATAAATATTTATAATTCCAAGTGAAAATATGAAAATTAGGAAGAGTTCACTCATTTGAAAAATTTCTTCTAAGAAAGGTTAAAACGTTTATAGGGAGAGTTTCAACAATGTAATCTTTTTTAATGTATGGCAAAAAAGAAATTCTCAATCAAAAGAAAGCATTCACTCATTCAAATGGAAAGTGAGAAATGAATTTCATTATCCAGAAATAATATCTTAAAATATGCTGTCATGTATGAAATTTTAATATTGAACAAAGGGTTTTCTACAACTTTTATATTTTTACTTACTGAATTTCTAAGGTAGGGATCTTTTTCATCTTTTTTGAGTTTTGCTTTCACCAAGAGATAGATACAAAGTGACAGTGCAAAAGTGTTGAGTCCTCCCAAGAGTGGTCCGTAGTTGTTATAAATTGATAAGCAGATACTAGGGTTAAAATAGGCCCAGAGACCGAGAGCAGCAACGCTTGAAAAATAATAAAGTTCCCCGTTTGCCTATAAAGTAAAACAATGAAATTTTTTTTGAACCTTTTGCATAAAAATATCTAATAAGGAATATATGAATTCTTATAGAAATAAAAGTTACTTTTAAAAGTATAATTTTTCATACCTTATATACAGGTACGTAACCGAATTCCGTTGGAGGCCCACTAAACGTTTTCCCAGGGATCCACAACCAAATAAGGGCCCATAGAACAACTCCGCAAATGAGCTTCCAGGCAAAAGAGTTTCCAAAAATGAGTTCAAGTGTTGGAAAATCAGAAGCTGGATTTCCTATCTTGACTAGTACTTGTACAATACCAGTGAACGCCACGAGAAATACCGGTGGGACCACTTGGTAGTTAATTGTGTCTAAAATTCCCATATTGTCCAGCTTCCTCCAACTGGAGATCCGGAGCAGACGAATAATAAATTCAGTATGATGCTCGTCGAGTTAAAACAATATGAAACGCACCTGCTTTCCCTATTGCAAAACTTGCATAAGAATGTTTAACTACCTGGATTGAATCCAGAAAAACAAAAGTCTTACTTAACAATAACAACAATCATAATGTTAGCAAAAAACACTTGACTTTTAATCATCATCATATCATTGCGTCCAGACTTAAATATTTTCCACTTCATCTGTTATCCCCACGTAACACAGATTTACGATAGACATTGGTGAAGAGCAAGGTCAAAGATAGGCAGTGGACAAAAATTATATTCTTATAAGAAACCCCAACCATGCATGAATGAATGAAGGAATTAATTGCATAATAAAACAGCAATGGGAACAGCAACTTTTTTTTGTATCTTTTCAATGCTCCAGTTCATTGGCTTGTTTGGCACATTTCAAATGTGTCATGTGTCAACTCATGAGATAATTCATTTTTATATGCCTCAAGCAAAAGATTTCAATAATTATTACAAGAAACGTTAGTCTTCTATTAATTTGCGAACTATGGCTTGGACGAGTTTTTCCTGTATTCATATTCATAATGATTGAAAAAAAAACTGAAAGGGGACTTTAGGAAGCAAACGGTGGTTGACGTATTCCAATATTTTCCCATGTACCTTAGCAATTTTTTCTTTTGTCCCTTTTTACCTTTTCCCTTCGTTCGTCTTTGTGAGGTAGGTTACATACTAAGGAGATTAAACAGAAGTTCGTTCCCCCTTGGTCCATTATCATTATTATCAACTGCCACCTGAAAAGCGAGGTAAACTCCATGTCCTGGAAACTTCTTTGTCATAATCAATTCCTTGTCCTTCTGTAGAACACGAAGCAGCCAATTTTAACCGACCGAACCAAGTTATCGCAAAACACATTAAAAAGTTATTAGAAATAAGCAGTTTTCAAGGATCTTGGACAAATCGTATTATTAAATATCGGTAAGCCCAATTAAATTCGTTAATATTGTTTAATGCAGCAGGAATTGGGAAATGCTGCTGCGGAGAACTATGCAGAAACACCTTTCTTTCGCATATTTGGTTGACTTTATTCCATTTTTCACTAATTAAGTTCGCATTGCGGAAGCGGAATTCTTTCTCCTGCTTTCTCCATTTAGGTTTGTTTGTGATTATGTATTTTTCATATTTATTTTACATCATGATAATAACTTGCTAACCTCAAATTCTTGTAATAGCAAGCATCAATAAGTTGTAAGTAATCGGTTAATTTTTACTCAAGAATTTCTTGATGTGATACCAATAGGCAATGATACATGTGTCGAATTTTAGTTAAATTGTTAGGGATTGTAACACTATAGACATCTAGACTATGAATCTTGAAATTGAAGTAGAAACATTTAGTTTGTGCATTGGAAGACTGAATGCGCTGAAGCCTCTGCGTATTTGCTTATAATATGAATAGACCAAACTTCAGATTTCAGAAGTATCAGATTAATTGAAGTCGCTTTTGCTTGCATTTAGCTGCAATGTTTCAAGGTATTAAATAATTAACATTAATTTAATGTTCTTTATAGAAAGAATTTCTCATAAAATTAACTGCAAAGTTAATAAATAATTTTTGAATTTATAAAGTTTCTAAAATTCATTTACAGTTGAAGATTTTCAAATGTGTTTTATAAATGTTGACAATAAAACGAAGTTTTCTTTTCATGAATTACAATAATACAACCACCATTAGGTAGCCCCCATCCCCCTTTTCCTATGAACAAACAATAGATTTGAAGTCATCAGAATAATTTATGCAAGTCTAAAATGCACTCCACGGACATGGAGTGACATAATGGATTTTAAGTGACAACTCCCTCTTAAGACTTTTCCTGCTTTACGATTTATAGTGAATCAGTCTGGATTCTGGAAGCATAAAGAAGTACGAAATGCTCCATTTACTTTACCCTTAAAAATTGAAGCACAAGCTAAAAACTGTTTATGTTAAAATTTTAACACATAAACATTTCTATAGTAAAGGCTTCAAGTAGTTCTAAATTACGCTTTATTCGATTTAAGTATTAGTAAGGATTATCTTTTTTACAAATGGAATTATGGTTGTAATACTCATGGTAGGAAGAAAAGATAATAAGATAGAAATGAACCGGAAAAGTGAATGTGACAGATTGTGTTTTCTCTCATCTCAGAGCTTTCCCCGAAAGGACTGACTCAGATTTTTTTTTTATATTCGAATTTTAAAATTAATCTGGGGAAAATTATACATAAATCTGATTTTAGTGGAAAAAATTATTAAAAGAAAGATAGTAATAAAATTGGAAAGATAGGAATTCCATATCAATATAAAACACAATCAGACTGAATCTGCAACATTAGTAAGTAATAGCGGTGAGCTTAGGAGTGTCAACATAAATATACTTTCTCCGGTTTCTACCATTGATGAACACATCATGGGAAAAGAAGGGAGGTGTAAGAGGTATAACCCTTTTGATCATCAAATGCGGGATACATACGGGGAACCCCGTTTGGAACAAAATGAGTCACAACTTCAACATCAAAGCATCTTTCTCTGTCCGAATGAAGATGATGTGATAGGAAAGTTGGCCTTTGGATAATAGAACCACTTAGGAGCGTTTATTAGTCAACTTTAAGGGCTTAGCGTGTTTACCTTTGAGTCACACCAAATACTTATCATCATTAAGTTAAATTTTGCTTTTAACATTACAATTTTGGACACATTTATCTCTTACAAAATTTAAACTAGTAACAATCAAGTATTTGGTGTTTAATATTTAAATTCTAACTAGACAAATATTTATTTTATGTTTAGAAAACTAAAGGTAAAAAAAGCTGTTTTTTAAAAAGAAAAAAAAAAAGAGAAATGGAAAAAGGTTAGAGAAGGGAGGGAAAGTTTTGGAGAAAGTTTTAGAAATGCATTCTGTTTACAAGGACTGAATGCAATACGTAGACTGAAGGTTATAAATATTGAAGACTGAACTTTTTCCAGAGAACGGAATGAGATAACAATCTTCACATTGTTTGAGGGCGAGGAATATCCCTTCTTCACAGTCATTCTGACAAAACCCCCTTCAGGACGATTATATTGTTTTACTACAGTAGAAAAAAATGAAAGTTTGGCGTCGGAAGTTGGAAATCGATCCGAGAAACTGTGTATTACGTTTCGTTGGCGTCGGATACTTGTCTGGAATACTTGATTATAGGCAGGGAACTGAACTTCAACTTCATCCGTAAAAACTTTCTCCAGCGTAATTTTTTACCCTATTTTCTCTTTATCTCCTCAAAGCTCCTCTTTCTCAGAATTCAGAAAGAAAATTACTCTCGGGGTTACCATCAGCCACTTAAATTAAGTCATATAAACGTCAGCATGTCCAACTTCCACTCCAAAGAAAATTAATGTTTCGTATTTTCATCTTCAATTTGTTTTACCTCTTGGGAAAATCATCTCATGTATTGCAGAAAATTAGTAATTCATTCATGTTTCGATATTGATGAAAATCCGAGTAAATAACATATGTAAATTTTTATTCATGTTTCATTCATAAATTTTTGTTGTGTTGTTGATATGAAATATTTCTCTTGAAATGAGATATCTGATATACAGGGTGTTGAAAATTAAGAGAAGGGAAAGTAATGGGAGAAAGAAGGAAGGGGTTGGGGTAGTGGTGTTGGATTTGGTGGAGGAAGTTAGGATGAAAAATTAACTGAATTTCAGAATGGGTCACTGTATCTTTTAATCACTGACACTCTAAAGCTCCCGGATATTTTTCCCCGAGATAGATCAGATCATCATTCATTCTTTCAATTCTCAAGAGAATAGCACATACCATAACAGTAGCTCTCGTTTCAAATGTCTCGAATTTAGGGTAGGGTATATTCATTCGTGACAAACTAGGAAAGGGAAACAGAGACATGCTCCTGTTGTAATCATAAAAATTACGTGGCATGATATTCTCCAAGGCGAATGGGGTTGTTCTTGGTTCCCGTGTATTTATTTGCACTGGAGCAAGCATTAGACAGACAGTATGGCAGATGAGTCATCCTTAAACGCGAGGAGACCAGTGCCATGTCATCATCATTAACTGCATTTTCCCTTTTCGATGCCATATGTAATTCCTTCTTAATCGGAATCTTATTTTGAATTGCTGAAGGTCTTATTGCATTACTTACTCCTCCAAGTAAATATACGTCCCTTCTAGTTTGAGCTAAATACATTTAGAACAAGTTTTGGATTCTAAGTGGGTAATTTTCTGAATCATACAATAATCTAGATGACAATTTCCTACGCAGGTCGAACGCTGCTTGCGGTGATATTTTCGGAATAGAAGGGAGAATTTTTCTCATTTTGGAGAGAAAGTTGGTTTTCGGGTGGTTTCACTCTTTCAGTCGCTCATAGCCGCTTCCGGGGTTTTAATCTCAACTTTCACTTTGCTCACTTTCCCCACTTCAAAATACCACTCTCATATTCACAATTTATTAATTTTCCAGGAGGAGCTTCCAATTTTATATCCTCATCTCCGTCCTTAACCGGAAATCATTTGTTCTTAGTCAGTCAGTCACAGCCACCACAGAATCAGAGAGAAAATGAGCTTTCTCAAGCGTGAAGAAGCCGGCAACTACACGAGGTAAGCAAATTAATTCTTTTGTAAGGTTTTGCTTAACGTGATGCCTTTTAATAAGCTTTATGAAAACAATGGGAAATCAAAGGTACATTTGTCAGATTTCGGGTATGACACAAAAATCAAAGGAGTTTTCTCTTCATTAGGTCCAAAGAATGAGAAAATGAGTCCAAATTACTTTTAACTCATTTTGCAATGCTTCCTTAATTACTTACACGAATCTTTGTTTATGACTCTGCTCTTATCGTGACTAAACCTATCTTAAAGGACTTGATGATCTCATTGTATGTCACTTTTACAAAGAAAAAATGTCAGTATATCTTCTACGGGATTCAGAAGTTTCAACTTAATTACATCCGTTTGCTATCCAAGGGGTTGAATCCAAATTGTAAACAACTCATCAAAATAATTATTTTGAGGGAGCTTCTCAAAATATACAAAAGTATACATTTAAAAAAATAGGTTAACAATACCAGTGACGGCGTGTTGTACGTAAGTATGAGTCATTCGAAATAGGGAAGGGAAGGTAAATGGAATTAAAGGTACCTTTAATTTTGTTTTGTGAAAAACAGGGTATGAAAATCTGAAAAGAGGGTTTAAATTCTTGCAAAACTAAATTTTACGACCACTGCTATTTAAACACAAACTTAGCTGTTTAAAATCATGAGAATTCGCATAAAGCATACGCAGATAGTAGTAGCATGAGAAAAGCCATTAAGATATTTTTCAATTGTTATATCGAGACAACTCAGTTCAAACTTCAAAGGTTGTTAAAAATGTTACAAAGCCTATTGCCTCCAATCGTGCTCATGAGTTTCTATTTGTGCTTGATGATTATTTTTGACCACAGAATATCTATGCATTTCATATTATTCCATCAGCACATTTAAAGTAACGTAAAAGAAGAGGCAAGAGAATAAGAGAAAGCACTAACTGTAAAAATGATAAGACACAACGAGCATAAGGTGAAACAATTGCTGCTATAAGATTAAATTGTGTTTAATATTTTCCGTAAAAATCGAAAACCCACTGTTCTTAAGATATATTGATTATTGCCAGAAATACAGGGAGGTTGGTGTAATGAATTAAATCTTAAGAACATCATTTACATATCTTTAGAGACTTGACAAAACTCATTTGTATAAAACAAGCTTAATTTACACATGAAGATGTGATTTGTTTAACATTATTATTTTGAAAGGAAAGCTGTGATAGGAAGGAAGGGTTGAATTTGACAGGGGAAAGAGTCAAGTAATTGTGTAGAAAGTGCATCAGATTATTACGAGTATTCACTGGAGGAGAAATAAGGGAGAAAACGAAAGAAAGAATGACTTCCTTTCTCATTAAAATTTGGATCCTCCTCAATATCATATTTTTATTAGAAGATAGCAATTTTTTATTGTCGCATCGTCCTCCGATAGCAGTTGCAATGTTAGCGAAAAGTACAATTTTGAGTTCCGTTATCTGTACAAAAAAGTTTACTGCTGGAATTTTATTTAGTATTTTCTGTCGTTTTAACTACTCCATTATTTTTAAAAACTAAAATAAGTGTCTTTCTATTCCATAAAACCAAAATAAGCAGTCTCAGCATCGTTAAAACCGCCATACTGTTTTACTTGTTTGAAATTTGCTGTCTAAGATCCAAATAAGAATAATAAAGCAAAGCAAAGTGATAAAACGTTATGTTTTTAATTTCTTGAATTTCATGGTACTGGAAGTTAGGAATATTGAATCAGCAATATTGAATGGAGTTTTCGATGCGTATAAAGAATTCCAAGGGGTAGTGGATATCTGATTCTGGACCCAATGTTATAGGTTTAAATTAAAAATAAGTTTTCCCCTTTGTGGTTATTTGTCCATTAGCTTTCACTTCCATTAGCCCTTTCTTTCCAAAGGACGAGGAAAATTGACTTGGAATCATGGAAACTGAAGCAGGTATTTTTATTTGGATGAAAATGACAGGGGGAAACTATCCGTTGAAAGTAATTGATTAGGGTAGAGACCTTGTTGGACTCTGTCAGTCAGGGAAAATAAAATTTAGACCATACTTCCTTCTCTGACTCAGAGACTTCTATGAATAGGATTCTCATCAGACGAAAATAGGAAAGGGGAGAAAGCACCCGAAGGATGAAGAACTCCATTTGTGTCTCCTAAACAAAATCTTTCCAAAGATTCCCTTCTTCTCTTCGACTCCATAATAAAGAAACAGTTCAGTAAACATTAATTCCGAATGTTGAAGGAAGGACATCCGCTCTCACAGTTATAGTCGCATCTTCGTACCTAGAACATACTTGAGGGAAGTGATCTTTGAAGATTATTATTAGATCACACACAAAAATTCTATTCTAGTCCCCTCTCTCATTCATCAACAAAAGCAATTCCTTGCACTCCATATTGATTCATGGATGACAAACTTTAGGCAATTTAAGCTTTAATTGAATATCTACTCATCTTTTTCTTTAACTTATGTTACTTTCTCTTATAATGTCATATCTGATATGAAACAGAAGAATTGTTGTTCGTGTAAATTATAACAACAAGATAAAAATAACAAAATGAACTGTGTCATTATTGTTCCACCGTTTAACTTTTAGCTCTCAAAATTTGGATTTATCATTGTTTATGGATTATTTTCAATGTAAATTATACAAGGTTGAATTTGCTTTTTATGTAATTGCAAGTATGATTAAAGTCATTACAAATTGAAAATATAAGAAAATGGGTGTCTCTTACCATGCATGTTAAGCAATATATGTTTCTTAATGGGAATTCAACAGTTTTAGTTCGTTGATCTCTAATTTGGTTTTTGTCATCGCAGCAGCTCCTTTGAAGACCATGAATAGAACACCTTGAAACGCAGTCAGTTGCAGCATATCTAAATATTATTGTCTCGCTTCGCTTTCATCAATTACAAAGATCCTTCATTCATTTCTTAAAATCCAGTTTCTGTATCTTTGAATTTCTAATCTCTATGAATAATTTTCAGAGCCTGACAAATGAGTAGGATGTTTAATGTTAAAGAAGCGTGGATTGTAAATCCTTTGATCAAGATGAGAATAGGAAGTACAAATTGACTCTGTCTATTGTTGTAGGTTTTTGATAAATAAGGCGTGTTCACTTTATTATTAAAAGAAACGAAAAAGCGTTAATTGACTTCAACCATTTTAACAGAAATGGTAATTGAGTAATATGGATTTTTCCAAAATCAAAACCCACGGCAATAAGAAAATTATAGTAATCTACAAAAATTTTTTTACAACATCTAGAATTCAGTTTCGTTACTTTATTTTCAATGCTAAAAAAATTTAAACTTGTTTTTTAAACGAGAAGATTTTTTAAATAAAAAAAAAGTTTGAATTCAATAGGTGTGACAAGGCTATGTTGTTTTCAAAAGTGAAAATTGGAATTGGAAATCGAGAATTTCTTAATTCATCCAAATCATTGTTGATTGCCAGACTAAAAAAAATTACAGGATCTGGTTCATTAAGCCTATTATTTTGAGTTTTTACACCTTTTCTTTTAAACAGCAAGTGGATGAAATGATCCAAATCTAGATTAGAAATTATAATTTGGCTTTCCTATAATTTAAGAGAAATTATCTTAACAATGTTTTTTTTAAAAAAAATATATTTTTTATTTTCACTTGATTAATCTCGTTTCGTCTTTTTTTAGGTCGTTTATCATTATTATATTCTTTAATTTTGGTTTTAATTTCAATTTACCCACAAGGTATTTTA
>JAQGCN010000028.1:0-67048 GCA_034699725.1 Friesea truncata | reverse complement strand
TCACACCTCTTCGGATTTGGGCAAGCTGAAAGATGTATCCAAAGATAGAAGATGTTCTTGTTTTTTTTTTCGCCGGGTAGAATAAATAAGAATGGAATTAAATAATTGATAAATTAACACCAAGTAAGAGTACGGCCTCGATTGGGAAGTGGCTAGGGTGTTTCTTCTTTTTTTACTTCTCGGAATAACATGGTAGCGAGTTCAAACCTCAGGATTTTCATATTTCTTTTCTTCAAAATTCCAAATTTTTTTTGGCAATTTGGCCTCTTTAAGGAATTCTGAATCCAACGATACTACTCTCATATTTTTACGATTAGAATTGTTTGAGTTTTATTGTAATCAAGAAAGAAAACTTTTGATTTTATTTGGATAGATCAGTCGAGTTTAGTTTACACGACGACGGGTTGTGTTGTGTTTGATTTTGTACGGTTGTGTTTTTGAATTAAATTAAATTGATATTGATAGAAAAGAAAGATGAGTGAAGGGGAAGCCGGTAATTGGTGTCTAATTGAGAGTGATCCTGGAGTATTCACAGAACTTATTCGAGAATTCGGTAAGCAAAACAATTACACAAAAAATTCTGATTACTTGTAGAATCTGTATGTGTACGACACGTTAATTGATTGAATGAACCTTCTTTTGTAAAAAATAGGTGTAAAAGGCTTGCAGGTTGAAGAGCTATGGAGTTTGGATCCTGAAAGTTTTGAAGAGCTTTCGTAAGTTGATATTGATTTATGTTTAAGTTGAATTTTTATGAATGTTATTTATTTTGTATCTACCAGACCGATTCATGGACTGATTTTCCTATTCAAATGGGTTGGAACAATTTCTTCAGATAATGGAAATGGAACAATTGTCCAAGATGATCGTCTGGACAAAATTTTCTTTGCTCGTCAAGTTATTCAAAACGCTTGTGCTACGCAAGTAAGTTACTAATACAGTAATACCACCGGTGATTGTCTCTTATATTTTTTAATTTATCGTATTTTTCAATCAGGCCCTGATTTCTGTTTTATTGAACTTTACTCATCCCAAGGTTGAACTTGGGGCAGTTCTAGCCGACTTCAAAGAATTTACCAAAGCTGTAAGTCGGCGTCTTCGTAAAACTTTATAATTATTATTTATATTGATTTTATTTTCAGTTTGATCCATCTATGAAAGGTTTAGCTTTATCCAACTCTGATACAATTCGATCTGTTCATAATTCCTTCGCTCGTCAGACTGTGTTTGAATTTGAACAAAAAAATTATTCCAAAGAAGAGGATGTTTTTCATTTCGTTGGTTATGTTCCAATTGATGGTCGATTGTATGAATTAGATGGTCTCAAGGAAGGTCCTTTGGATTTAGGCCAGATCCCACCTGGTAAAAATTGGACGGAAGTAGTCAGACCTGTACTTCAAGCCAGAATTGCAAAGTATTAATATTTATAAATTCTTAATTTGAATTCATGAATTTAATTTTATCTTTCATTTTTAGATATGCTGAGGGTGAAATCCATTTTAATTTAATGGCTATCATCTCTGACAGAAAAGCTCAATACGAAGAACGACTTTCAGAACTTGAAGCATCTGGAAATGCAACCTCTGCATTGGTTGGTGAGATCAAAGGCCTTATCGAACAGGAAACTCAGAAACGTGATCGTTACAAATTGGAAAATATTCGACGTAAACATAATTACCTTCCTCTCATTGTTCAATTCTTGAAAGAACTTGCTGACAAAAAGCAATTGATTCCACTCTATGAGGCTGCTAAGGAAAAATCGAAAGCTCAAGCAGAAACAGCTAAAGCTAAGAAAACTCTCTCCAAAGGGAAATCCTAAAAAGCTAATAAAGCACTCTCCAAAGGGAAATCTTACACTGAATAAAAATGTCATCTGAGGTGATATAATTTAACATTGGTTTCAGAAATAATGTTTTATTACATTAGAATTCGTAAGGCCCTAATTTGAATTTATAAGAAATTAACTAATTGTTTATTTTTTTGAAAGTCCATTGCCTCGTGGAGTTAGAAAAGGTAGTGACCTTGAACTAAATCTTTCCTTTTACAAAAAAAGCAGATGAACGGATCTCTGTTTTGCTTCCATCGCCAAAGATGTTAAAAGGAAGGAACAAAGTACCCACCCCTCTTCTTCATCTTCTTCTCGAAAGAAGAAGAGATCTTCTCTTACTATTTTATGTATATTGGTGGAGTTGAAGAATTTTTGAGTATTATATTCCTGATTCCAATGAAAACCTTCCACCCGAAAACAAAACAAAGTTAAGGTTCTTTTTTCTTTACCCTGGTACGTTTTTGGTTACTCTTCTCCAGCGGATGATGATCTTCAGTTCGTCTTGAATCTCTGTTGGGGTGAGTATGGTGATGATAAGAGTAATATGTGGAGGTCCTGAGATCATTCATACATTGGATCTTAGACAAATCAGTAAGGGAAAGGGCAACAAGTTTACTTTATTATAAAAACGTCTTATCTACTCCTTGGTCCATTCAACATTTTAATTCAGAAGCCAAGCGGAAACGAAATGGACTCCCTCGCTGATCAAGAAGAAGAAGTCCAACAACACCAAAAAAGACCAGAGCATATTTGGCGATAAGCTCTTCTGAAAGCGTCGTCCATGCCTCATTCCATGATCCAGAATTAATTCCTTTTTTGAACACTTTAAGAGAAAAAGTTATTAAGAATTTATAACAATGTATTTTTAACAAAGTGCTGGATTGAGTGTAGTAGGGCCATTTTGTACTTGTTTATAGCAGGAACGGTAGACGACTTTTGTCGTCTTTGTTTTTTTAGTTGAAAATGGAGAATCGGACATTGAGGTTTTGTTTTATTTGTGTATTGTTAATAGTGATTGGTGTAAATATAGTAGATCCACAGAGCCAGAGGAATCCTGGGAATAGCGTACTAAATCCAAGTCAAAACTCTCATTTTGGTACATGTTACGATGAACGTGGAAAACCTATGGTAAATATCAACTATCAAATATTGAAATTTAATAGTGCTCGTTAACGATTTTTGCTCTGCAGTAATAGTCTGAGTTGTTAATGTAAAACAAAATTTAAGCCTATAAAAAGCTACTTTATTTATATACCTTTATTATGTTGCATCAACTGCAATAAAGTTAGTGCAAAGGTATCATAAAAGAATGCAAAAGCACGAACTTTGGGTATTTTAAAGAAATATTTTATGTATAATTTATGTATAGCCACAAACAATCACAAACCTAGTAAAAATATTTTCAACTACTTTCAACTTTGGGAAAATTTTCTGATATAAAAAACGCTATTATATGAATATCTTTTCCAGAAATGCGTTCCAGAATTTCAGAATGCTGCATATGGAATGCGTGTTGAAGCAACGAGTACTTGTGGCGAACGGGGTCCGGTTGAATATTGTATACAAACAGGTTCCCTTGGTCTTAAACGAGCATGTGACACATGCGACGCCAGAAATCCACGACTTGCCCACCCGGCTTCAGCTTTAACAGATTTAACAACCTCTGATAATGAAACATGGTGGCAGTCCGAAACGATGTACGAAGGAGTACAACAGGTGAATTTAACTCTGAGTTTGCGCAAGGCATTTGACATTACTTACATCAGACTTAAATTCCATTCCCCTCGTCCGGAAAGTTTTGCAATCTATAAGCGAGTAGTTGAAAATGGACCTTGGCTTCCATATCAATTCTACAGTGCTACATGCAGAGATTTCTACAATCTACCGGATCAACCCTATATTCAAGTGGGGGCTGATGAAACGCGACCACTTTGCACTTCGGAATTTTCAGATATCTCACCCCTTACTGGAGGAAATGTTGCATTTTCTACACTAGAAGGTCGTCCTTCAGCTTATAGGAACTTTGAAAGCTCAAAGGAATTATCCGATTGGGTGACTGCTACTGATATTTTAATTAAATTGGATCGACTCAATACTTTTGGAGATGAATTGTATGGGGATGAAAAAGTACACAGATCATATTTCTTTGGAATCTCGGATTTTGCTGTAGGAGGAGTGTAAGTTTAAACTATAAACATTAACAATCACGAAATATTTTTTAGCTAGTCTGATTTTTGCTTCTAATCATCAATTCATCATCTATTCTATTCATTATGTTTAGGTGTAAATGCAATGGGCATGCGTCTAGATGCGAACATAAATACGATGAGCAACTTGGAGAATGGAGATTATCTTGCATTTGTGAACACAATACTGACGGAAGGGTAAAAACCTCAGCCATATTCAGTTACATAATTTATAATCAACTAATTTTTAGGACTGTGAGAAATGTCTCCCATATTATAAAGATCTTCCATGGGGTCGTGCCACTTCTATTCATGCACATGAGTGCAAACGTATGAAATTTATAATTTAAGAGTTTCCAAAAGGAATTAAGATTTCTAATTTGATATTTTCAGCGTGTAATTGCAATGGATTTTCAAATCAATGTTATTTCGACCAAAACTTGTATGAGCAAACAGGTCACGGTGGACATTGCTTGGAATGTGCTGGAAACCGAGATGGAGCAAATTGTGAAAAATGCAAACCAAACTTTTACCAACGCCCTGATGGCTATTGCATACCTTGCTCTTGCAATGAAGAAGGTAAATTATAAATTGGAATATTGAATACGTAATATAAAAAACTTTCTTGAATTCCAGGATCACGGATTCAGCAATGCAACGCTGAAGGGAAATGTAAGAAAGTAAATAATTTTGAATTGAACTATTATTTTCTGAAATTTTAATTGCTATAGGTCAATGTAACCCAGGAGTAGTTGGAGACAAGTGTGATTCCTGCGATGCAAATTTTTTTAACTTTAAGAAAGGTGGTTGTGATGAATGTGGCTGCTTAGTTGCTGGCAGTCTTTATAACCAACCCAGTTGCAGTTTAGATAAAGGCTTTTGTACTTGCAAGCAAAATGTTGAAGGGAACCAGTAAGTTTGAAAGAGCTGAAGATTTAAATTGATTCTAACTCAACTATTTTCCAGATGTAATAAATGTAAACCTAATTATTTCAATCTGGACATGGAGAATGAATTTGGTTGTACACCTTGTTTTTGCTACGGACATTCACAAGTTTGTACTTCTGCCAATGAATATGGACAAGGTAGATATAAAAGAATTTGGAGAAAATTAGTTTATAAACTTTATAATTTGGTTTATTGCAGTATTTGTTCAGAGTGATTTCTCACTGGGAACTGATTTGTGGACACTGGAAGACGCTGCTGGACGACCAATTCCAATTCAGTATGTTACATTTACTCAAAGCGTTGTTGCAAGTGCACCAGGAAGAGATTCTGTATACTTTGTTGCTCCTTGTATGTTACAGAAATTTGTAATATTTTATAAAGTAAAAACTTAATGTGTTATTTGATTTTAGCTCGATTTCTGGGTGATTTACGAGGAATGTACAATCAAGAATTAAATTTTACGTTGCGTATAGGAGATAACGGCCCCAAACCTTCAGCAGAGGATATAATTATTGAGGGGGTGGGTCTTAGGATCTCACAACCAATTTTTGGATACAGAAATTCATTACCATCAACTGAAGATCAAACATTTTCTTTTCGATTGCATGAAAATCCAGAATTTGGTTGGAATCCACGAAGAAGCGCCAGGGATATTATGGGAATTTTAACAAATGTAACAGCTATTAAAATCCGTGGAACATACACCCCTCGAGGTATTATAATATTTTTTTTGTCATTTTCAGCTTTAATCCTGCTCTCAAAATTTTAATTTTTAATTTGAAATTAATAGGTTCTGGATTCTTAAGCAATGTCCGACTTAAAACAGCTAAACGTGGAGCACACGGTTCACCTGCCCCTTGGATTGAAAACTGTGAATGCCCAGAAGGCTACGCTGGACAATTTTGTAAAATATAACTCTTAAATATATTTTAAAAATATTTCATATTAATTTAATTCCAGGCGAACATTGTGCCCCAAGATGGACACACGAGCCAAGAAATGGTGGACCTTTTGCTAGATGCGTTCCTTGCTTTTGCAACGGTCGAGCCAAAATGTGCCATCGGGAAACTGGAGAATGTATTTGTGACAGCAAGACGAAGACAGACGGTATCAATTGCGAGAAGTAAGCTGAAAAACACAGAAGTAGGACGGAAATCTAATCATTATTTATTTTAAGGTGTAAGTCTGGATATTACGGGAATCCGCAAGTTGCGATTGGTGAGGAGCCAAAAGAAGAAATTCCTTGTAAACCTTGTCCATGTCCAGTTATTGATGGAAGATTTGGAAATTGTATTGAATTGGGAGATGAAAATGCTACAGTTGTTTGTTTGGAATGTCCAAAGGGATACGCAGGTCCAACTTGTCAATTCTGTGGTGATGGATTTTACAATTATACTGGAGCTGGAAATGAGACCGGTTGTCAACCTTGTGGTTGCAGTGGGAATATTGATACTAATGCTGTAGGAAATTGTGATCGATCTACAGGGGAGTGTCTTAAGTGTATTTACAACACAGGAGGACTAAAGTAAGCTCAATTAATAACAACTGACAGCTTTATTAAATATTTAATTGTACTAATCAATTTTAGTTGCGAGAGATGTTTACCAGGGTTCTACGGTGATGCTCTTAAAATTCCAAAAGGAAATTGTTCAGCTTGTGAGTGCAGTAGCCATGGAACAATTCCAACAGAAGGAAACAAATTAATATGTGACCAGGATTTTGGAACATGCCCTTGCAAACCAAATGTGAAGGGGTGAGAGAATTTGTAGAATTTTAATTTAATTTTTAATTTAATTTTTATATTTACAGACGTCAATGCGACACTTGTGAAGATGGATTTTATGACATTAGTAGTGGGGTTGGATGTCAGGAGTGTTTGTGTGACCCCATTGGATCAGTCAACTCAACTTGTAACTTGATATCGGGACAATGTTTTTGTAGGGAAGGAGTTGTTGGACTTCGGTATGATGCATAAAGTACGCCCAAAATGAAATTTAAATCCTGACTATTTAAATCTTAGATGCAATCAATGTGCTCCAAATCATTATGGATTCTCAACTGACGGTTGCAAACCTTGTGAGTGTGACCATATTGGATCTCTTTCACTCCAGTGCGACCCAGATGGCCAATGTCAGGTAATATTGATTATGGAATAATAAAGTAGTTTTCACTTACCAATGAAAACTTGAGGTTTATTTAGTCATAACTTTTATTTAATAGTGTCGGGAAAATGTAGAAGGGAGAGCATGCGAACGCTGCAAAGAAAATAAACACAATCGGCAGGCTGGATGCGTGGATTGTCCCGCTTGTTATAATTTGGTCCAAGATGCTGTGACTGCACATCGAAGCAAGCTGTCTGAAATGACAACAATTTTGGAAAAAATTAAAACAACTTTAACTGTAGTTGATGATAAAGATTTTGAGACAAAATTAGATCAAGTTCAGAAACGTGTTGATCAACTTTGGAATAATGCGAGATCAGCAACTGGGGCTGATGATAATGATTTCTTGAAGAAAGTTGAAGAAATTCGGGAGAAAATTAAAGCATTAGACCAAACTTCAACACAAATCAAGTAATTTATTATTTATCTTATAAATTGAGTTAATTTTATATTCAGACAAAAAATCATAATAATTTTAGTGAAACCTTGGGTCAATGCACATTAAATGCAGGAGAAAGTATGAGAAATTTGACTGAAACGGAGAATGCCATCGAGAGGGCTCAAGAAGCCCTTAAAAATGCCCAGAGATATTTAGATACTGAAGGAAAAGAAGCACTGACAAAAGCAGAGGAGAAAGCAAGTGAATTTGGACAGCAGAGTAATCAAATGAGTGAATATGCCCGACAAGCAAGAAATCTAGCAGAAGAACATGAAAAAGCAGCGATGGAAATTGATAAAATTGGTAATCTAGCCTTAAATACATCCAAAGCTGCTTATGATCTTCTCTGGGAATATGCAAATCAAGAGTCAAAATTAGCAGAAGATTCCAGACTCCTACTTCAATCCACTCGTCAGTTAGAAGATGAAGTTAAATCAACTCGAGCAAAAGCAGAAGACGCTTTGGAGAAATCCAAGGAAAGTTATAATAATGCTTTGAATCTTTTTAAGGATGCGTATTCTCTAACTGTACCAACAGTAGATATTCAAGCAATTAAAGATCAAGCAGCTGTAGCCAAAGCAGCATCAGAAAAATTACAAGAATCTGTTGATAAATTATTAACTGAGAAAGCAGATTTATTCAAAGAATTTGATAGTGAAGTAGCACAGACGCGAGCAATGCTAGATATGGCCATTAAACATCAACAAGCTGCAGATGAGCTTATTACAGATTTGCATGCTGCAAATTCCTCAGCAGAAGATGCAAGAAAACGAGCAGAAAATATTTTTGAAGAAGCTCAAAAAATATACGACACTTTACAAGGTAAAATACATCTAATCTTTAACGTTTAAGACTCAAAAGATTTTTAAATTTAATTTTTGTAAATTTTACAGATTTCAATAAAAATGTTGACGATAGCAAAGAAAAAGCCAAAGAAGCAATGGAACGTCTTCCGGAAATTCAACAGTTAATATCAGAAGCTGAGACTCAAACACGCAACAACCAACGTGCACTCTTTGGTGCTAAAACTGCTGCTTCTACAGCTTTCAATGATGCAGATGAAGCAAGGAAAATTGCTGAAAAAGCTTCGAAGGTAAAAATTAATAATTTGTTTAGTTTGAATTTGCTTCTAAGTTTAACTAATTTAATTAGGATGCTGAAACAGTGCGAGAGGAATGTAGTGAAACCAAAACTGTTGCCGTAGACCTACGAAATGAAGTTGACCAGTTAAGCAATCAAGTATCAGAGGTTGCTATTGTACTTTCTGAAGCTGAATCCGTTGTAATTGATGATGAAGCTCAAGTAAAAGTTGCACTTGAAAAAGCATCAGAAGCTCAAACGAATGCCCAGAGTGCTTATATCAAAGTCCAAAATGCATTGAATGCAGTTCGTGAAATTCAACTTGCACTCAACAATTTAGATAATATCAGTAAGTACAATTAATTAACCAAAAATTATCTTTAATTAAACCTGTAATTTGCTCTTAGATGATGAAGGTCTAGAGGGATTGGAAAAGAAAATAAGTTTAGTTGAAGCAGAATTTAATCGTGCAGGATTGGATGAGAAAATTGATGCTCTTCGAGAAGCTAGAAATAAACAACTTCTTTGGATAAAAAATTATGAAGATGAACTTGATTTTTTGAAGAAAGAGGTTGAAAATGTTCAAGAGATTCGAAATACGCTTCCACCGAAAGGAAAATGCTGGAAGAGAATGCGATTGGAGCCCACCTAGTCTCTTAATAAATAATCCTGTCCCAGTACAATCCAATCAATCAACTGCCTTAAAAATTATTCATAGTTTAAATTATCCTAATAGGTTACTTTTTATTGTTAAACATTAAAAATTAATTTCAATTTGATCATTTTAGAATAATAATTATTCTTTCTTAATTAAACAAAATATAGTACTTTTTTTTGTTTAAAACATACCAGAACAACTGAATTAAATAATAAAAGGGTGAGCAAAATGGAACTTTTATTGTAGAATACCTTACACCTGATTAAAGTTAATTTAAATATAGCATCTGTATTGTTTAAGATCAATATGTGTAATTTATTGATTAAGAAAAACAGACTTAAATTCAAAGCGTACGTACCTGTTCTTATTACCTGCGTAGGAGTCTATTCTAATGTCTGTAATACAATATTTTTCTAACCCTTTCTTTTTTTCGCAATGATGAAAATGAAAACGGAAGAAGGTGAGGTGAGACTCCAGGAACTTGAGTTGTTTTGAGTTCAGTTCATTTGTCGTGTTCATGGAGTACAGGTTCATGTCATGGCTGACAGGAAATAAACTTCCCTGTGGAATTTTTATTCAATAAGTGGTTGAATATTGGAAGAGTGTTTAATACGTTTCTTTAAAAAATTCCGCCATGAGAATCCATTTTAAAAAATGGATGCTAAGGAATTGTGAAAACAATCAAGACGATAACAATAGTAGGAGGAGGGAATAACGATGAACATTTACATTTCTAGCCACCATCATTATTGGCTCATGTTTTGTATATTCAACATCAACATTTTCTGGTGTATTAATGGTAAAAAGTTTGACATTAGCATTTTTTTTCATTATACTGCAAACAAGCGTTAGAAAAATTATATATATTTTTTTACTTTCTCACCCCTTTTTTAGCTAATTATTTAATTCGTTTTTTGGTATAAAAGATCAGCATCATTTAATGAATAATAATGATTACAGTTATTTACTTATTTGGTACAACTTAAACGTAAGGAGTGACTCCGGAAGTAAGAGTTTATAATTTTGAAGATTTACTGTTTCCGGTGATGCTGAATTACTCATTTTAGTTTTTTTAGCATCAAGAACTGAAGGTTCAATTCGTTAAATCGAAAGTTTGCTTTTAGAAACTGGAAGCTGTAATGTTGGATCGATTTTGAATGAATGAATCAGAGAGATGTCCGTTCCTTTCTCTTTATTGTCTTCGTTTCTTCGATTAGCTCATCATCATTAACTTTGTTGTACACAAAAAACCTCCATTGTAACACATCTAATAGCATTTCCACCACATGTCGTGCTTTAAAAATTATATTGTTATCAAAATTAGAATTAATCGTTTTTATGCTTGCTTTCTTTTTCTTTCACTTCTTAAATTTGTTTATTCCAATCCAACATTTCTTTTCACTTTTATCAATTACGATATAACGATTATGGTTTTTTTTCATTTCTGAGCAGCATTTGGAAAAGTTTAAGGTTGAATGAACTTACAGAAAACTGTTGAATTTTAAAAATTATTGGTTTTGGGGTTCGTTTGGGTCTTGTGAATAATTGAGAACTAACAACATTCAATATTCATAAATCGAATGGGTCTTTTTCTTGATAGCCTTTTAATTTATATAATCCATTCCAATTTTCAAATCGTAAAACGCAATATAATATTTAAAATATTGTCAACTAAGAAGTTGGTTTGGCGTCTTGTGGTAAAGGGTATATTTCATTAGAAATCCGTAGACGACTTTTACATGCATTACTTTGCTCGTTTCTGTCATCGATTTTTGGAAACTTCTGTTGCAATCACTTTCCAATCAATTAGGAATGAATTTGATCTTTTTTCTTCTGCTTCCAATTAATCTAACAGTAAACGAACCATTCTGTTTCATGGATTCTCAATCATTCAACATTAAATTTTAGAAAACTAACGCCATATCCACCCTATTGTTAAAAAATTTACTTCCCCTCTTCTTAAATTGTACAAGTAGTAGTGACGTGTTAAATTCTTCATCTAATTTTTTGAGTGGAAAAGTATTCCGGAAGCCTCTTGTCAGAATAATCATCTCAATTCAGGTCAACCGCATATGCGCCTCTATTGTTAAAAAATTTCATTGTTACAATATAACTAAGGGTGTGGATGAATTTTACTTGTTGAAACTCATAAATTCATGGATTATTTTTAGGAAATGAAACGCATATTGAATATGTCGACAATGATGATGGAGTTGCGGAAAGTCAACATATCAGATTTAGTAGTTTGCCATTAGATTCAGGCAGCAGGTCAAAAGACGAACCTCTCATCGATCTACGAAGAAAGTACAAGTAAAGTTAATTTATTTATTAATCCATTTTTTCAAAAAAAAATCCCAAATGTAATTTTATCTATATGCGTTACAGACTTAAAGATTTCTTATGGACTGGCTCTGGTGACGGTCCGATGACCTCGGATAAAGATGGAGGCTTAGCATGGGAGGACAATGGAGGACCACGAGCAGAGGGAAGCGAGCCAGACGTCATTCTTGTGACGAAAACAATGGTTCTGTTCAAAACTGTGATGACAACTATTTATTCCGTCGAATTCACCCCTACACTCGTTATATCAACACCCGAAATGACACTGTCAACACGCCTTCTTCCTGAAGCTTCTCCTTCGCTTCCATTACTCAGCAGTTCAAGTTCACAATCACAAGTCATTGAACCTTCTCCCACGTTTTCAGTTCCAATCGAACCCACTGCCACTCCGACACCTCCAATAGACGAAGAAATTCCAACCCCTTCCCCTGATACATCAATATCAACGAATCCACTCTACTGGGTCAACACAATTATTAAAGCTAATGCTTCTGAAGTAACCCCACTCACATATCAATTTCAAAATAGTATGCAACAGAACCTAGCAAGAGTATATGCTTCAGCTTTCAAACGTCATCTCCTTAATTCACTGGGTGTCTTAAAATCAAATTCAACAAAACGGAAAAGGAGACACACAAGTGAAAATGTTGAATGGATTCTCATGATGGAGAATCGAGATTCCAGCCATAAAAGGATTATATCGCCGGCAATGGCCGCTACAAATGTTTCTGTGTCAATTATTAATGTCACTACTAATGAAGTTATCCCAAGTGTAAGCATGGAGTATTTTGTCTGTGCCGAAGGAAAACCAGTGCCTGCAATCTCAGCAGTACAAGATATGAGCTTAGTAACGAAAACTGAAATGGAGGATGAAATTGGGTATGAAGTCATCAAAAAGGCTGAAGGTGGGTTTTATTTTATTTTTATTCATTAACGATAGTGGCTCAGGACAGTGGCATGTATGATTCTGGAACAGTTTTTAAGGTTTGTGTCTTAAAAGCGTATTTAATTTATGATGAATAATCTTGTTAAGGATTGTTGAATGAGCGATTTCATTTGAACAAACTGTTTGTTCTTATATAAGTGTGTGAATCATGTTTTTTTCCTTACGTGTTTTAATCCTTTCGTGTCATCTTTTATCCGTAAGTTTATTGTCCCCTGTGCATTTCCCATGTGACAGTCCGAGAAAGAAACATGCCAATTTACAATCAATAAAACTCGTATTATTGTAATACTGTCCTATATTTCTCTGTTTCATAGATCAATAATAAAATTATCGAATTTTTTTTTGTAATTTGCAGCTCTGCTTTCCCCAGAGCCTGGGCCAGAAAAAGGTGAAATAAGAAAAGCAAGTACTTCAACTTGGTTTGTTGTAGCTCTAGTGTCCATAGGATCATTAATTATCCTTATGATTATCCTCATACTAGTAATAGTTTATATATGCAAAGGAAAACGGGAAAATGTCCAACGGTTGGAATCCAGCGCAAGGCCAAGAATGGCATTAGAAGGAGGGGTCATTAACCCCGCATTCATAGGATCACAAGTAATTTAAGATAATGTTATAATCAGTGGTTGATTAATTTACACAACTTTGTCGTTATTATTAATTTTTCAGAGGCCTACATCTCCGCGTCCAGCCATTTTTCACGAAAGGGAGAAAAAACGTAGAGAAACATCTCGAATGCGTGAAGGAAAAGAAGCAACACAAAAAGCGGCTTCTAGTACTGCCCGTGGTGGTGAAGCTCAAGAATCACTTGCAAAAGACCTTGATGTCTTTCTTTCACCTGATGATGGGGATGGAGAAGTCGAAGATATTGAATCATTTTCTGGTGGTTCTAGCTCAGAAGATAAATCTCCAGTATCTGGAACAGTACTTGTCCAACCTTCTACTACCCAAGATTCCAAGAAAGTGCGAGCCAAAACTTCAAAATATCCACGACGACAGCGCTCTCCCCAAAAACGTCGTTCTCCAAAGAAAGATACTCAGAAGTCTAAAGAAAATGAAGAGCAACGCCCACTCTCTGCTTCATCTCGAGAGAAAGTCATGTTTGGGCATCTTGATATATGTGAAGATCCCAACCAATTATCGCACAAGCCAATCAGTGAAACAGCCAAAAAGTTAATGCCACCTCGGGGTACCACAGCTAGACGAAGGGAGACAAAGATATCATCAAGTTCAGTAACAACTAAAACTGAAAAAGTAAAACGAATCTCAGAATTTGAAGAAGAACCTCAAAGTGAGGAACGTGACAGAGAGATTGGAGAAAGTGTGGATACGACCCATATAAAGAAAGTGGAATTTCCCTCGACGTCGTCTCCTAAGAAAGATGCTCAAGTTCAAACACCTACACGTATGCGAGGATTACTCAAAACAAAACCGAGGGCTAAACCTAGGAAATTTCCATCCAGGAATAAAATGTCAGCCGAAAGTCTAATTTCAACAGAATCTGAAGAAATCATTGAAGTTCATCATATTGAAGATTCTTCATCAACAGAAAATAATCCTTTAGGAAAAATGAGGAAGAGATTCCATCAGTTTCTAGATGATGCTTTCAACGTTATCGGTTATTGTTACTTAATAAATTAAAATTTGAATTTTCGCATGACAAAAGTATTGATTTTTAGGTAAAAAGGAAGGAGATGATGATGCATCACGATCAAAATCAGCCAAGGTACAATTGACACATCACATTGAAACAAAGGAGCAATCTCGTCCCTGGACTACGTCGCATGTAATTCATGAAGAATCAATTGAGTCTCCACGTCCAAAGTCAGCCACGCTAGGTCCACCAAAACGAGCTTGGACTGCAAGCACAGAAAGACGCTGTCACTCAGCTACTTCTTCAACTTCGGGTGGTCAAAGAGATGTTGGGAGTGTACGACGTGGTGGATCAGGAACAGTTGTTGAAGAAGGGACTTTGTCTGATGAGGAGCCAGATCAAAATTCTTCGCCACTATCCAATCTTGACACGTCAAATTCAGATGGACATAGATCCATCGGATTTCCACGGTATCCAATATACCCTGACATTCCATTTCCTTCTTCAGCGAACATCCCTGGGACTAATTCCGACACACCTGACCCTGCTGTCCCTCTTATTGCAGCTATAAAAGAAGAAATTAAAAGATTTGAAAGAGTTAAAGTCACAGAAAGCGAACAGACACAATTTCATTCAAGATGGTCAACTTAACAGGAATCCGTCCATAACAAGAAATCAAAGACAAATAAATTATGAGTTAGTTTTAATGTACTGATAATTGATTAAGATATATTATCATCATTGATGATCTTTATTAAATACAAGACTAGTTGTGTACACTGTACTTAAGCCATAAAATAAAGATGGCGACCGTCCTTGCCGACCTTGGGGTATGAATACCTATAACAGGGCAGAATTTTTTAAAATTCCATTGTAAGGTTTTTTTTATTTTGTCACAAACTCATCCATAGGGTCAAAATTTTGATGTTTTTGAAATAAAAGGAGCTGCACATTTTATAAATTCGCATTGGATACATGAAAATATGACAAGAATATTTTCATAAGAGTAAGCCTTGCTATCAGGGCAGAATTCGGAAAATTTCTTTGTAAACTTTTTAATGTCAACCCATCCTAAACGTGAAATTTTTAATGTTTTTGCAATAAAGGAATTGCTCAATTTGTATTCCGTATCAGAAACATTAAAAATATGACATGAATCCACTTGGCATCGAGTTTTCATAATTCATCATCTGTGGCTGAAGATAGGGTCCGTCAATATTATTTAATCTGTTTTCCTCGGCATTTTCCAAGAATGTTGGACATGACGCTGGTGCTGTAAGCAAGTGAATTTGATTTGAGTTAAAGCACAAATTCACGTTCATATGCATTTAGGATTGAGGGATAATGTGGATGTGGATAGTGTCGATTCGACAATGTAGAATTGTCATTGGAGTTTCGTATTGAAATTATTTATTTTTTCTAAGACAAGGATGACAAACCTAACGTTTTAAATCCATTAATACTTTAATACATTTTTTTACATAACTTAAATTAAACTCAGTTCATCTCTATTGTATTACCCTGCAAAATTAATTGCTCATACTATTCAACTTTTTCTCCTTGTTGGTATTAATCTAATGTTGATGTTAAGCTAACAGATAAAATATATTCTTATAAATTAAGATCAAGATAATTAAATAAACGAAGTCACTTAACATAAAATGATTACTGGTAACTAGAGAATTGATTTTAGCTTCTTCTTCACACTAAATAATTCCTGTGCATTAAAGTAACTTACTCTGTAAGCCATCCATCCGGGTGAAACTGAAAAATAAAAATGAAAAATTATATTGATTAGTTTGTAATTTATAGCAAATTAACATAACCTTACTTAATCAGTAGGAGTCCCAGAGTTTGAAACATGATTCGTTTGTACGCATTAAATCACAATGATGAACATAATTGAAGAACACTTCTTTTTCTGAATCTGAAATAATTTCTCTTGTTATCAAAACGTTCAAAGCAGGGCGACTTGATTTGAACTGTTCTATAATCCTTTTTGTTAGAAATTCGCACGAAGCTTTTGAAGCAGATGTCAACGATAGGCAGAACAGATATAGATAACGGGAAGTAGTCATTAGTTTTAGAGGTTCAGAAGCCTCAAGTGGAGCAGATCTAAAATTTTGATTTACAAATACTGCCAATCGCTGCAATTTGTGGCAAGACTGCAAAGCTTCAAACAACGGTGTGACAGGCCCGATATAATTCTGTTCAAATCTAAAAAAAATCAACCATTAGGCAAATCGCGAATGTATCTTAGGTATTTTTGATTACCCAAAATTTTTGAGATGAGGCATTAGTTTTAATGCCGTGTATAAGCATTTTGTGTAAGTACAGAGTTTTGCATCTAGCGTACCAAGACGTACTAAGCGTAAACTTTTAAGTTTGGATGATTTTGCAACCTAAAAACAACAAATAACAGAGATTTTAGAAGTGTTTAAATAAATAAATCATTAGGAATAAGTCTCAACAACCTTAATGAGAAATTCGCCATCACCAATTACAGGCACGTTGTGGAGCGTAAGACATTCCAAGAGATCCCAACGACTAATATTAGAAAGTGCCATACCGACATTGCCAAACTCCACTCCTATTGCCCAACAGTAGGGGGTGTCTTGAGCCCTATAAATAAATCAGACATGTATAAATTATTATTTTAGCGTGTGAATTTGCCAGTACACTCACAGCTCAAACTCTTTAACATTGTGACAATTTAATGTTAAGCAATCGAGCCCTGTTGGACGCTGGTGCTGGTTTTGTTTCGATGCATTTGACGATCCATCTGAAGTACTAAGCATGATACCATCTTCTGCTTGAGGACGCAATATTTCTGCCAATTCTTGATCGGAATTGTACTGCATTATAATTTCCTGATCAGTGATTGCTGAATACAACAGACTATGGTTAAATAAACTTAACAAATTACAAAAACCTTACGAAACAAACATGCTAGTGGAAGTGAGATTTTCTGAAGTAAAGGAAGTTTAGCAATATATGCACAACTTTCTGCAAACTTCTGATTTCCTCTTATTCTTATACTTAGCGAACCCGTTACTGTTACTTCTTTCAGCTTTGAATTATTTACTGCAATTTGAGGCCAATCCTAAACACAACATGAAGTAGTCAGCTTGAGAAGTATGTCTAATCTAATAATCAGTTAATTCATATTCTTACAAATGTAGTTTCGAAATCACAGGCAAATGATTCCAAATTTGGAGCGTGTTCTATAAACTTATGAATCTGCATTGCATTTCTATATCCTAGAAAAGACAAGTACACCTTTTTGAGCTAAGAAATTCAAAAACTTTATTTTAAACATGCTCAACAATAAACATTACATTTAATTCAATGCACTTCACCTGAAGAGATAAGTTAATATTAATATTTGCATCTAAATCTGTTTGGAAAAGTTCATACGAAAGCCATGTCAAACTTGACAAATTCAATCCTGGAGGAAAATCTAGATAAAGTATAAGAGAAATTAATAAAACATATATTCACGATTATATTTACAAACCTAGAACACCAATCCTTCTAAAACCTGTGCCTGTCCTAGTAATGAATAGATCTGGGTTAATCCAAAGTTTCATTGCAGAAGATTTCGAATCGTCTATGGCATTTCCAGCATTTTTCTTGTGAAATGCGTCCAATAAATAATGGAGTATCTCTGGTAAATCATCTTCTATTACTTCTACTATCGTAGGTGTGATGACAAGAGTGTGAAGATTAGGAAATTCTAATTTGGAAAAGTCAACATTCCATAACTCATTATCAGTATTATAATGTTCAGCATTCGTTTCCAGAACTCCTATCAGCCAAAATTCTTCAAGGTTGGTACAAAGTGATACAATGTACGATATTCCTTGATAGTTCTTCCTTAAATTTCTGAGGATTGAATCTTTGTTGAGATGAAAAAGTAGATACTTAAGCTGTTGAAATTTTTCACGTAGAAGTAAAAACTCATCAAATACTCTGTTTGGTTCTACTGCCTGTTTTGTTAGCTTCTTTCTTTGATTTATAATGGATTTTTCCAAATTACAGTCGTAAGTCCAAGAAAGCTTATCGAGAATTGGCAATGAACTTTTAAGTACTTCATGTAAATGAATCCAATAAAACCGAATGCCAGCCACGTGTAGTCCCTAAACAAACAATACATTTTATTACAATTCTTATTAGTTAACGATAGAAGTTTTAAATAACATTGCCTTACTTTAAGTAATGGCAAATTCAACACGATCCTTTTAAGGAGATAAGAAGGAATCCAGGTGATATTAGTAAGTGTTAAACTGGTAATAATTGAAGATCTCTGCTCAATAAAAGTGATTGTTGAATATCGTGAAGTCCCAATATTCCAAGGAATGCACAAGTCCTTACATATGGTTCTATCACATAATATTCTTTGAAACCGTTGGCATGTCTCAGATAATTGAACAATGTCATACATTTCGAGCTTGTGAAATATATTAAGAAGAATCTCGTCACTTAAGGAAAGTATTGTCTTCACAAGTTTAGATTGACTGGGATCCATATTGTTATGTTACTGTTTTGTCTTTTAGAAATTAATTACACTTTTTAAACTTTACTGTCTTTCTTTCTTTTGTTTGTTTGAAATATAATAAAATTAAAATGTTTAAACTTTGGTGGAAAAAATAGTGCAAAGTTAACAAGCGTTTCAACATTAAAAAAATTTATTTTCAACCTGAATTTTTGATGATTTTTTGTAATAAATGGGATTTGGGATTTGGGAATGAATGGGAAATGGGATAAATGGGAAGGGGATCAATTATAAATATTCTGTATCAGAAACATAACAGTATGACATGAATATTTTCACAATAGTATTATTTCGTTTTTGGAGGATGCCATCTTTATTTTATGGCAAGTATTGTGTAGTAATACTTGCCAAGTAAACAAAAATTTTATATTTATCTCTTCTACGTTAAATCCGAAAATCAACAGATTTAATGAAAAAATCAATATAAGGTGTTTCTTGAATGAACGAAATGGAATTTTATTTTATTTTTAATATATTATTCATTTAATATGTGAGAATTCAAATCAAATATGTTTTTTCATTTCGATGAAAAAATTCAACATAAATCTAATAACTTCGACTACGGGTAACTCACAAGTTAATTAGTTATTTTTATTTAAAAAAAAAATTTGAAGAAAAAATTAGCTTATAAACAAAATTCATTATCTCAAAGTTTTTAGACGCCATTTTGATGTCTTGATGCTGATTAAGAATTAGTCGTCAGCCATCATCCGCTTTTAAAAATCCATTCTTAGTGGATCCGTAATGGATGAATCTTATCTTTTGTTTCACTTCTTTCTTTTTCTTTGCTTTCCTGTAAAACATGAGAAGAAGATATCCTTTCCATTAAATTATTTTTCCAAAAATAATTTTTAATCATGATTTTATTTATTGCTGAATTTCGTCACTCAAATTAAATTTAACTTACACAAGGCACTATTGATGAATTTTTTCCATGCTCATACATACATGCATGCATTTCAAAGAAATAATTTTTACTACACATGCTTTTATGTTTTATTCTGTATTTCTAACACAGTTTGCAGTAGCCTAAAAAACATCATGCTTACATTACATAAATGCTGAAAGTTGTCACAAGAAATAAATAACACCAATTGATACAACATAAAATTTAAATACACAAATAAATTATTAATACGTTTGCATGCTATAATTCGACTAGATCCAATTATCATCATCATCAATGCTAGCAAAAAAGGATGGAACTGTATGCCTCCTGCTATTTAAACTAAATTTAAAAGGGTCATCGTCCTCTTCTTCTTCATCTGTCATGCTCATGGGTGTTGTGGGTGTATCGAGTCCAATAGTAGGTACATCTAAACTGTACGGTGCTTTTTTGTTCATTGATAAGCGACTAGGAAGAATATCAAGGCTGAGATGTGCTCTGTGATTGGTTCCCTGCATGCTCATGCTTGGTGTGTCTACATATGAGTCTGTTATGAAAATTGAGGGTCAATTAGGAGAGAATCAGAGCAAGGAGCAGGCCTGACTGATCACTTCCTTCTGTTTAGTCATAAAACCATTGCAACCCATATTGGCCATGGCCATTGCTTCGGAAGTGAGCAGTCCTACTTTGTTTTCCTTGAGTCGTCGCAGGAGCCGCTCTGGGCGGCTTCCTTCATTCTCGGATTTACTTTTACGTCTATTATTTGAATTACTGTTACCCAAAGTAGGCATTGAGGTGGCATCTTGCTTCTGATTCCCGCCTAATCTTCCCTCCTTACTTTCGGAATTTTTTCCTGTTGCGTCGTCCTTGCCAATTGGAAGCTGAGGTTTGGAATTGGCTGCTGAAGTGGTGGCTTCAACGGTTGGCGGTTCCTTAGACTCTGATTGTTGAGGTGGTGGTGATTCAGGTTTAATGTTTTCCTTGGGGGTAATAATAGCATTTGCAAGTCCCATTTCTTTGATTAGGGAAGGAATAGTAGGTGATGTTGCTTTTGTAGGCGTTGTGGGTGCTGATGTTCGTGGTGAAGGTGCCTGGTTATTTCCTGAAGTAATTCGTCCTTTACGCAGATCTGATATGGAACCCGAATGGAGAGATCGAAGATTTCCAGAATTGAATGGGGGTGGTGCTCCTTGTAGTTCTCCTGGATATGATTCTACATTCCTTAGACCAGAATTTCGGAGTGACTCTGCAACTGCAGAACGGGCTAGCTCAAGATTCATTGTGCTTAGGGATGGTTGATGTGTTAAGAAAGGAATATGACCGTCTGATGGTGCTTTTGTTAAGGATTCTTGTGATTTGAGTCCAGGACGAGATGAAGGTCGAGGAAGGGGTCCATCAACACTCATGGTTTGCTCTATTAAGATAACAGTCCTAAATTGAAATTCAAACGTCGAGAGCTCAGTCTCAGGCAAACGTTATACAAATACTAGGGAACCATTTCGAAACGCTATGAATTTTCCGAATTAATTTTGAATTTCAAAAATCAGAGCTCGGAAATTCCATTGGATTTCTTTTTGTAAAGCGTAAAACTGATTTGCGGGATTTCAATAAGAAAAAGCGCAAAGATTAAACTGAAATGGCACCCTTTAGACTGAAATTACCTTTGACAAGCCGTCCAAGTGGGAGAGGACCCGTTGTTGATTGTTGACTTGATTCAGAGACAGAAAATGATTTTCCACGAATATCTTCCATTGATGGAGCTGCTGATCGGAAGGTGTCAACAATTGATGGGCCAGTTGGCCCTCCTCCACCCATGGAAGGAGCGCTCCAAGAAAATGACTGACACTGCAAGTCACTCAACGGAATTCGTTCCTTTCTACCGTTTAACCAGAATGTGCTCATTGCTCCTACAAATGAAATTATAATTTTAACATCAATCGATTATCTATTTTTGTTACATCCAAACCAAACCTTTCCCCTTAACAGAAACTTCGCCTCTGAATTCAACCACGTATGTTCTTGGCAAAAGTGCTTTAGTTGTTTCCGATATTTGAATTTTGCTGGGTGCACTAGTTGATTCCATTCGGGAAGCTATATTATGTAATCATGAAAAAATAATTAAAATTGCATAATTTCTCATAAATAAATCATTGTCTCATTTTCATTTTGAGAACCAATAAAATTTTAACATGCAACATTTCAATTTAAGTAAAACGACTTGCATGTGTTGACGGTGTCACCGAAGAGACAGTAACGAGGCATTTTCAGTCCTACTACTCCAGCTACAACATCACCAGAATGTATACCAACACGAAGTTGCAAGTGATCAGTTTCTGAAAAATCGGAAATTGAAATCAGTAAAAATGTAAAAATACACGAGAACCAGTATTAAAACATAACTAAGTGACTTACCGCCTGAAGGATCCTTAATTCCCCTTGAGGCATCCACCATGTCCATCGCCATGTCACAAATTCTTTCTGCGTGATTTGGATCCTTGTTTGGAGCTCCACTTACGACCATATATGCATCACCAATAGTCTCAACCTATTTTCAAAAAAAAAATATTAAAATTGAAATCATTCAATCAATTCATAATTAATTAATTTATGGAATTTTTGTTAAAGTAACAACAAATCACGGTTAAGATTTTTGAAATATTGACAGATGGAAGGCTTACAGTAACAACCAACGCGTACTTTTACTTTACTTCAGTTAAGAATAGCACTTTGATAAAAAAAAGTATTGAAAATGATTTTAATTTCTATATTTTATAATCTCAGAAATTTTTTAAAGTCATACACACTGAAGCAGCATTATGTAATTTAATCAACTAGTTGGGTAAAAAAAATTATAAAAAGTAAGAGCAATTATAATTGAAAAAGTTCCTTTTTGTTGAAAAGAATAAGTTTTTAATTTTCCTCAGGTGATGTTTTATAACAGAGATTTTTAGACTTTCTCCAACCACAGTCTAAGTTAACACGCGCAAGCATTGCTTTACTGACTGACATCTTAAGGGCTTTCATTTTAAACTAAAGATATATTTTGTATTCAATGTATGTCTTTCATATGTTGTGGGATGGGACTCTGTTTTTGATGTGGTAATTTTATTTTTTACCTTGTAGACACCATTTCGCTCTGTAAGTTGGTCAAAGAGGGAATACATGTGGTTGAGCATAGACACAACTTGCATTGGCTTAATACGTGAACAAATCTCCGTGAAAGTAACAACATCCGAGAAAAGTATAGACACCTTGTCAAAAACCTGAAAATATTATCAAAATTAAACTTAGCATATAGTTTTCATTCAAATTTTTGTCAATATGTGATCATAAATGTAAAAAATTAAAATTGATTAAGTATATATACACCAGAATTGGTTGAGCCTTTTCTTTAAGTCTTAAGAAAGCTTTATAAGTTTTATAACAAATTAATTGAATCCATACTTTCTCCTTTCTAAAGAAAATTGATACGATCGTGCTCTGATTTCATTGGATAACACAAGAAGTTAAAGCATTAGAACCAGCAGTGTCCATAAGAATATCGTATTGTGAAGTTCATTCGTAAATTAGAAGATGAAGAAGAGAGTGGGTGGGATGGGATGATGGTCTGGGTCTGGATTAAGAACAAGAAGGAAACGATTTGTACTGAGAGGATCATTTGAGCCATAGTGAAAATGACTCTTAAGTCATTATTGCCAGCCACAAGGTTTTATTATTGTTGTTGTGTAGAAATTTGAGTTTTCAAAGAAAGACAATCAAGTGGAGTCTTAAAAGAATGAAAATGGATTTGGTAGAATGAAAGTAGAGTTTTTGAGGAAATCTCAAGAGAAAGGTTAGAATAATTATGAGAAATTGAGAAAGCTTGAGTTTACCTCACAAGTGTCTACTGGATTTTCTCCACGCCGAATCCTATCTGCAACTTGTTTTGGAATCATTTGATACAACAGTTCATCTGTACGTCTCATTTCCGCATCTAATTGTTTCATGCTATCTTCTAATTTCCGTGATTTCTGTTGCTCTTGATCCAATGCTAACTTCAATTCAACTGACTGTTGAGTACCCGCAAGAACCAAGTCTCTAAAAACCAATAACTACTTGAAACTTTCTTTTCATCAAAACTTTTTCCAGAATATATCTTCAAATATAAGAATAGATACAGGATGGTAATCCAATACAGCCACTATGAATGGAAATCTTATTCTTTTCCTTCCATTCAATTCTTCTTCTTTTTTGTGAGTGAAAGGATCAAAGAATAAGAAACCATATTTCCAAATTATTATTCAAAGCACATACATCCGCTAAAAATGAATATTCCAATTCACAGCTCCGGTTACAATAAATTGAAATAGAAATGTTACTTCAAAAAATTATAATAAAAAATATTTCAAATTATATTTTGGAATGAATTAAAGAAATCACTCCGTTTGAACAATTTTCGTGACTTTTTCGTTACAGGAAAACTAGATTAAAAATTAATTTTATCAAAAATTAAATAATAAAAACTCCACCTTGTTTTTTGTAAATTAAACAGAATGAGTTTCTGCTGACCGTTGCAGAGGATTTACACAAAAAGAGAAAGCTAAGAAAGAAAGTCTTTTTAAGGTGAAAAAACGTATAACTTGAAAAGAAAGGGGGTTACAAGTAGGAAAAGTTGTCTATTATGTTAGACATGTCAGTCACATCAAACAAAAGACATTAACTTCAAAAACCGCGATGTGTGTACCATGAACTTAATCTAATTTAAAAAGTCCCCAACTCCTTGACAATGAAGAAATGAAATTATTACTCATCTAATAATTTTTAGAAAATTTAAATGTCTCTCCAATTTACCTGCTGCAATCATGTAGAGACAAATCGTTAATATAAAGCCCTGAGGCGAGGAGACTGTCCAAATCAGGCATCTGAGGAGATGCCAGATAAATCATCATCCGCCATTCTTCCATATGCAACATTTGACCTGAAGATAAATATCAAATATCAAAAACTAATCTTGTATCGTAATTGGTTTGAATTTCCACCTTTTAGCCTTAGGGTAACTCCAGCATCATCTTCAGCTTCACCATACATTGGCTCAGAATCTTGAATTGAAGCTACAGTAACTAGTTCAAAAACAACGTTTCGACGCTCCAAAATCTAAATACAAAGTAATAAATTTCATGCAGCATAACGTTTCGGGCTTACGTTATGCTTATGTAAAAGCTGATTCTTTTCAATTTTTACAAAAAAAACACGTATGAATTTCTATGAATTAAATTCATTGATTAAACGTTGCTTTGTTCAGGTTTTAATAATTTTAAGTTACATTTAGAAAACACTGCGTCACTTTATAGACTTTACGTCCATCTTGTTATATAAAGTCTTAAGTAATTAATTAATTATAAAATAAATTTTGAACTTACATTTGTGAATGCAAACGGTATGTTTGGCCTTACAAGGTCGAAAGCATCTGGAACTGCTTGTCCCACCAAATCAGAAAGAATATTCAAAAGTGAATGACCCGTATGCCGAATTATCATTTCTTGACTAGAATTTTAACAATTAAACTTGTATTTATTTTAAAACTAATTTTATAATTTTACCAAAACACGATACAAAACGGAAATAGTTCAAAAAGCATGGAAGCTTTTACTGGAAGTTGTTCCTCTTCACGTATCAACTTCACTAACGATTGAGCCTAAACTTCCAAAAATTGATTATCAAATTACAATTTTGAACATAAAATAAACTTTACCTGCCCGAAAGCTCTATTATCGAATTTCAATTGGAATTTCACATGCATCATTTCTCCGTCCAGTTCCTCACTCAAAAGCTCAACGCCGACATTCGTGTCATAAAAATGTTTTGCAACCTTTTAAAACAATTCAAATAAACAGCTTAAATGCTCACTAAGTATTTAACTTACAATTAATTATTAGTGAATTACTTATATTTCTTTGAAAAAATAATTATAAAGTGAGAAAATCTAACCTGTTTAATTTGTCCCATGGCATAATGAACGAATCCTCGTCTCTTACTTCGATAATGAAGTACGAGTCCATCAATGGTCTCATTGTCGCAATAAAATGATGGTGCTCGCATACGTGGATACGAAAATTTCAAGTATTCGTGCAAATTATCCAATCCTGAATTGAATTTTAAAAGTTTAAACAATTTTGATTTGTATCGGCTACTTACCATTTAGAAAATCACGCATGTGGCGTCCAAGAACAGAAAGAACTTGGTCATAGCCATATTGACCCATGAACTCAACGAAATATACACCCATTGCTTCGAAAAATTCACGCTCACCAACTCCAAGTACCTACAATAATATCAAATATTTCAATTCTGATTTAATTGAATTGCTAAATATACATAACTGATACACATATTTTGTTTTGTAAAATTCTAAATTTTCAATCATTTGATTTTGATGCAATATATTCAAAATTCAAGCATGGATTCTACATTCGAATAAGTAAACAAGAATTTTATAAATCCTTTAAAGCTACATTTTGCAAAAGTAAAATATTCTATTACAGCATTTCTTTAAATTTAAGTTTAACGGATTTAACACCAGCAAATCATCTCAGAATGAAGAAGGCTTCTCAAAAAATATTTAAGAGTCATGGTTTCATATTCATTTTTCTGAGGAGAATAATTTAACAGCGTTGCACTAAAAATCATTGGACATTTATGTTATATTGATAAGATTAAGATAACTCTAAAATTCTCTTGGACCATTGAATCGCTTATATTGCCATTGATTTTAAAAAAGCTTACGTTAACAATTTCAACCGATTTTTTTTATAAAGATAACATGTTGCCATACGAAAAGTAGGAAATCCTGTTGAATACATAACCTAGTCCTAAGATTCTTTATACTTAATAAAATTTTTACTAAAAGTTAACTTACCGTAACAGCACTCCGTGCTAGCCTTGGGATGAGCGTTTCAGCGTAAACATGATGTACACTAAACGACGGTGAATCTACACCAGCATGTCTTCTAACAGATTCCCATTTTCCTTCACCCCATTGAATTTTAATAAACGCAGCCAAATTTTCAAGCAAGAGTCCGTACATTTTGAAGTAATTCTTATAATATGTTCAAACTGGTTGACTTTAGCTTTCACTGGGACACTGGTCCGAGAAAGGAAAGAGACTGAAGAGCTTTCTCCGGAATCTCAATCTTTTTGTTCTTTCTTTTGGAATAATATTCCCCTTCCGCATGCAAAGCCTAAAATCCACGCAATTTTGCCATTAAAATCCTTTGAAAAAACTTTTCTTGAATTCATCATTGATGGATGATCTCTATTTCACAATCAAATATGTTAAAATGATTAAAAAATTTAGATATATTAGGATTAGATTGCAGCACCAAACCAACGAAACATTATAAGCATTTCTAACAAGGCCATTTAACTTTAGTTGCAAATCCAATACAAAACATTCAAAATTGTTTCATCAATCGATTAATCACAACAATGTCTATACCATAAAATGAATCAAGTCTTTATAACTGAGAATGGATGATAGGAATTAACTGACAATTACTTCCCGAATTACACAATGACAAAAGAAGAAGGCTATGAACTAGTTCAATTTAACCCAGTTTTGTAATTATTAATAACTCTGAATTGATTTTTGTAAGAATAATTTTTTAATTCTGGTTTTTTAAATGTTTTTTTTCTTCTAAATTATAATAAAATTCATAATTTACGAATTACAAATCTTTCATCCTTTATCGCGTTTTAAGTTAATTTCTATTAGTTTTTCTAACATCACCTCCATTTACTAAAACATAAGTGAAAGGATAAATAAATTAATTTTATTTCGTAATTATCATTGTTGCTTATTATGTCATACATAAATTCACCGAGAATGTATACTGAACTATTTTAGAAATTAAACCTTTAATTTATGCATTAGGATTCATGACTAGGGAGGCAACGGCAAATAGTAGAAAGACAACACCACCGATTATAGTAACTGAAAAAAAGAAGTCAATAAACTATAAGCTTAATTTATATTTTATGATTATGGCATACCAGTTCTAACTGATATTTTTTGAGCAATCATCTTTCCGCCAAGAACAGCAAGTCCTGTGCATAAAGAATGGCCCAATATTCCACCTATACAGACACCTGAAATATCCTGAAACAAAATCAGAAAAATATGTTATAAGGTTTACTTAAACTAATTACTAATCAAAAAGTATTTCTTACTTCACTAGCTGCTAACACAACTGTAGCTAACTGAGATCTGTCGCCCCATTCTGCAAGAAATGTCATAGTTAAAGCTTGTATAAAGACACGAGAGAAACATGCGAAAAGTATTTTTCTAGCTTTCGAAGGCAATTTCGGTGCTAATGTAATTCCAGATTCAAGATCATTGGATAGTGGAACTTTTTCCTAAAAAAAAGTTTGTTACAATGTAATCATGAAAACTGTAATTTTAGTATAATTTACATCTTCTTCCTGTCTTCTAAGCGTGGCCTGAACTTCTTCTAACTCTTCAGCACCTTCATCTTTTGACATCTGAACTCCATCGTATAACATCTTGAATCCGAAAATGGCAAAAAGTGCAGTTGAAATATAATAGGTATACACACGAGGAATTATTGTTGTTGCATAACCAAATAGGGCTGAAATATACAAAAATTACTTAACTGAATGAAAACTAACAATAACCGTCATAATTTTAGATTATAAATACCTGATAGTACAGTCATGAAAGCGAGAGCAGCAATTGCACCACCAAATACAATGAGCCGAGGATTTCTCATTGCCATTATTGCAGCGATGAAAAACGTTTTATCTCCAAGCTCAGAAACTACAATCATTGATAATGAAGCAATGAATGCATGTAGAAAGCCAAGATCCGGCATTCCATCATCACCAGTATTTGCAGCAGGTTGTGACACTTGTGTGACGAGTGACATTTTTCAACACAAAGTGTTACGGATCGCTGGATGTTGAATTTGATAATGAAAATGTTTTACTCCTTGTTAATTAAAACTGAATTTAAAACGATTTATTTTAATCCCCAGCTGTTTGTTCAATCGATGATTTTTTGACGGATTCTAAAAATATTTTTTACCGCTGAAGACAAATTTAAAATATTTGGACACCACAACTTATCATTCACTCCCTATAAACTCACCAGTCAATTTAAAAATATTAAAATCTAAATTATTAAATATGTAATTATACTTTTTATAATTATATTATACTTATTTCACTAATAATACATATAATATATTACCAGACCATATTTAGTTAAACTTTTTTCACTTGGCAAAAGTAAACATTAAATTAAAATCAGTATTCCACTTAATACAATATTTAATATTTATTTTATGTTACTTGAATTATCTTTTAAGATTAACATTTGCTAAAAAAAATTATTAATTTTTTCCCTTAAAAAACACTTGTTAAAAATTAATGCTTTTATAGCACACATATGGATATGGACCATATTTTTATAGGTAATTGTTCCCATTATTTTAACTAATAAAGTTATAGTTAGATGAGAAATATTGTAATTTAGCAAAAGTTTTTCTATTTGGAATTAATTTTATTAAATATTAATTGAAATCAGTATTCCAACTTAATATAATATTTATTTTATGTTACTTGAATTATCTTTTAAGATTAACATTTGCTAAAAAAAATTATTAATTTTTTCCCTAAAAAACACTTGTTAAAAATAATGCTTTTATAGCACACATATGGATATGGATGGACCATATCTTTATAAGTAATTGTTCCCATTATTTTAAGTATAAAGTTAGTTAGATGAAAAATATTGTAATTTAACAAAAGTTTTTCTATTTGGAATTAACTTTATTAAATTTTTTATTTTTATTAAACATTTCATTTTATAAAATTCCAATTGGCAATTCTTATTTTTTTGGTTGGTTAAGAAAATGAAGATGATTTAAAGAGATCCCCTAAAAAAAGAAAGAGAGATCACAATTTACAAGCAGAAGATTAAAACCAAGAATAATATGGCCATATCCAAATCCAAATCCAACCAGTCAACCAAAGCTAGAGGCCAGGTGCCTCCTGTTGATTCGAATTGAAGTGGGATACCAAATACCATTCACCAACCATACCATCCTTACCCTCAGTTCAGAATTTACCCTCACCGAGACAACTTCACATTATTTTTGTTCCAAGAGCTTACACATAAACATAAACTGCTGCTGACGCGAATGCAATTAACAACTTGACCACATTTTCTTCATCTGTTCTTAGCAATATTTAAAAAAAAGTGATTTTATCACATTGGATTATAGGATTTATAGCGTCTAACACAAAATATGCTTTCAAATTCCAACACTGTCTACTCTAAAGGACTTATCAAGGTAAGATATTGAAACTCTTAACGGTTAATTAATATTTAAAAATATAAAACAAATACAATATTTATATAATTTTTTTTTTGAATATTAATTATAATTACTTTATAATATGCATAAGCTATATACTATTCACATTTTATATAGTATATTTAGTTTTGAAAATGTTAATCTCAATTCGAATTTTATACAATTCAAAATATTTTCTATTCAATTAGAAAAATGATTTCTGTTTTTTTTTCGGAATGTAAGTAATCCGTGATAAGGCGACTTTTTTGACCTTTTTGAACCTGTTTGACAAGGTTTTACGGTAATGGTATTCTGTTGTTTAAAAAAGATTTCAAAGAAAGATTTAAATGGGGAAGAAGGGGTGGGTATTATTTCCGAACAAAAGAAAAGGCAATAGTCTCCGAGTAACAAAAGTTTTTAGGGCACCTGATCCCTCAAGCCAAATAAAATTTGTCCTATCCATTCCTTCCAAAAATTATTATATTACCGTTTTTATTTAATTTTTCTAATATCAATTTTTTAAAACCAATTAATTTTTTAGAAAGAATGTTTTGGATTTTGCTATTCAAGAAAATTGTTTCACTTTAAAAATCGTATTATCCCTAAATTAATAAAACATAACATCAGCATGTAACCCAAACCCAAGGTACTTAGTAATAGTAACAAAAAAAAATTCTCGCACGTAGAATGGTTAATAGATTTTGATTTATTAGTATCGATAATAATAATGGAAAATTTTATCCTGATTCCTGATTGGTTTATTTTTTCCTTTAAAGTAATCGAGACGTTGATAAAAATTTCAGGTGTTCATTTCAAAGCAAAAAAAACGCATGCAAAAAACACGCATGCAAAAAACATTAGATTGGTTCTTTAGATAAACAGCAAGACAAGGTTAAGTTGATTTTGCATAAAGAGATCTCGTTAACATAAGAGTTTTTTTTGATTAGATATTTGCAAATGTTTGAAAAAATTAATGAATTTTTGCATATCAAAGTTAATATTCTTATTGCAAAATTCTGTACTTTAACCGTAATTCAGATGATAGTTTAAAGTGGACTGTGGACTAAGAGATAGCCTTTTAACATTTATGAGCATAATAAAGTTTATTAATGAAATGATCATCGTAACACTGCGTGCTAACGAAATTCATTATGAATTGATTGTAATACTTGAATTCAAAAGAAATATACGTCAGGTTACAATGATTATATCATTAAAATTGGTTCAGGATTCAAGTCATTTTGTATTGTATTTTTAGAATTAAAACCTCATTAGTATGGTTAACAGAGAACAAAAGCTTAATGCAAAAAGATTTTTTTAAATCTCCTATTCATTTTAATTTGTTTTTGTTCTTAATATCTCTGATTGATCTATTTTAAAAATTGGGGATTTAATTTTGATTTTTTGATACTGATATGACTTGAACTTACTATTAATAGGTCTTAACTAATTGGTCTAAAAATATTTTTGAAAATTTATTTATCTGTACGTCAACCAACATTCACGTTGATTGGCATCCACATCTCCTTCATTCACGTTTAAAATTATTTTTAAATCATACTTATGACTATTAATAAATATTAGTATACATAAAATATATTCGTTTGACCCAATTTTACATAATTATTTGTCTTTTTTATTTATTTATTTGTAAATTATTTATGTATGAAACTAACAATACTAATATAGTATCTATTGATTTGAAAAAAAATTGTTTTGAAAAATTGAATATTCATTTTGGGATCAAAGATGCTATAAATCTATAAGTTAGAAATTGGGTAAAAGTTAAAGTGTATAGTAGGTGTAATAGAAATGGAATTCCTTTATTAAAAATGGTGAGGCCTATCGTAAAAGGAGAAACCTTTGTCCTTAATTTCAGGATGAATTCAGGTTGATTTTAAGGTAGGATAAGAAAGAATTTTTCCAAAAGAAGAATAAACTGGACCTTTTACTTTTACAAACCAAAAGGTTTTCATAAGGTGTTTATAAAATTTAGAAAACTGTAAATATTAAGTGTTGCATTACATCCTTTTTTTTGAATCTGCATTTCGTAGAAATTTAATGCAGAATGGAGATTTCAAATGAAATGATTATAGTATTTTATTAATTTTAAAATAATTTCATAATAGGATTACTTTACAAAATATCCAACTCGATTCATCATGAATTCTTAATTTTCATTGTTGTGCCTCATTTGTTTGTTTCGTTAACTCTCATTAAGCAAACAGTAGATAAAATTTTGTATTGTTATTTTTATTTTAAACATGCTATGAACATAACGAAAGCTGCTAATAAATGCAGCACGCAAGATGTCATGTAATCATTGTTTCCTACGTTAATTACAATTAGACTACCAAAACCAATAATAGAAGCTTCCGTATAATGATCACAACACAAATTTTTTTTAAAGATCTAATCTAATTTTTTAATTTCATTCATTCATTTCTGTATTGCTATAATTTGCCCTAGAATTCACACATCTGCTCTCTTCTTATGACATTGACATTGTCCCGAAATTAATTTTAGACTTGGCGAAAATGAATGAATTTTTTCTTTTCACTTGGCTCCACCATCACCACCACCACTAGCAGCTTGTTAGAAAAATGTTTTGATGATTTGTTTCTTTGTACAAAGGAATTGACGTCAGATACACTCATTATTGCCTTCTTAACGAAGATATACATTAGAACAAGATTAAGACAAGCTCTTGCCTAAAAATTGACAATAATTAATTCAAAATATGAAAATAACTAATGAGGTGAATCTGGTCCAAAACATTAGGACTATTATTATCAAATATTAATTTTGTAGGATAAAAACACAATGACGTCCCTTCCCTTTATTTTGATTCCTGGAATCAAACTTTGGAGATAAAAATAGATGTGCATACATAATATGGTTTATTCTGAGATTAAAGATGAAGATAACCACCTAAAATTACACCTGTAATTTATTTAGAACTCAAACTGTTGTTCACACCTTCATTTTTTGTTTAGAAATTACTGCGTAGTAATAACTTTAATTTGATGCTGTTGACTTGCTGTGTTGGACAGTGTCGTCGTCGTCATCATACGTCAATTGTTAAACATTTTTACTCTTGTGTCACTAAAACTTGTTTGATGTGCACGACCTTGACTATTTAAGCGTAGACAAATTGACAATAGAGTTCATTTTAGTTTTTTTAGCAGTCACAAAACTTTTGCCAATAATAAATATCTTAATTTTTTTTAAGATGGAGGAGCATACTGTTCCATCGGTTGGATACAGTCCTCAACATGGATATGAAAATCTTCCACCACCACCCAAATATCCATCTACTTATGGCCAAGCTCAAATGAATATAGACGATGGCATCGGATATGGTAATCTTGCTGAGTCTTTTGACCTGTCTCTCTTGGGTGACAATTATGATGATCATGACATGGCCACAGTGCCATCACCTGGCTCTTGGATACAGGCTACTGGAGCACATGAGCCAGCCTACTGGCAACAAATGTCAATGTATGCTATGTCTCCAGCTAACGATGGATACGGAGATTACTCTCTAGATATGAAACCAATTCTTTCACCTCCGGAATCATACGAAGGGAATCGGAATTTGGATAACAATGGTAGTAATGGTGGATCGGAGACCATTCGGAATTTGCTTCTTCGACAATGTCTTGAAGATACAACATTCCAAAAGAAATGCAATTTTAAACCATTGGATATTCCAATTGGAAAGGTAAAATATGAAACTTTTCGAGAAAAAAATGCTTCGCTGACATAATTTTCCAAACTTCTTTCGATCTGTACCAATTTCTGAAAATGGCTTCCGTGCCACCATGTTGGTCATTGCTTTTTGCAAGCAGAACTTAACTGCTTTTTATAACCAGATAAAAATCAACTTTTTTGCAATAACTATTTATTTGCCACCTGCCTGCGGTATCATATTATCATGCTTGTGACTTTTAAACACGTCAATTTCATTCAACATTTTCCTTCAACCGAATATAATTACAAATAATTTTAAACCCGTTTCTGACGTATGAAATTAAAATTCAAAATTTTGGTTTTTTTTACTGTCAAAAATTAAATTTCGTTTGGAAAATTTTTGTAATAAAAAAAATGAATATGGTGAATTCTAAAACAGTACACCCAATCTCAACTTTTTAAAAATTACGTCATTAGAACATAAAAAATAAGTTGTTTACAAAAGTAAATTATCATATCAATTCACCACCTACAAAACTGAACTACTATTACCAATCAAAACAAAAATGTAGGTGGAAGAGGATATGTAAAATACTTGGCAGTAGTATTTGAATGACGCTATTATATTCCATTCATACATGAATTTCTGAATGAAAATTATATATTTTTTCTAGGATTTGAACTCAACGTTTGCCAACAATAACAATGGTGTGGGAAGCAATAATTTGGAACTGACTCAAATTGAGCCCGTCTTCAGTCTTGCCTTCCAAGAAATCCGAGCCGATATTAAAAATACATGCGCAACACTTGACATCTCTGCTGGTAAGATTAATAAAATTAATTATTGAAATAACAAAATTATATTTTATAAAGTCGTAATTTCATACGCTTTAAAACTTTCCCTAAGACTAGGCGTATCAATATATTTTTCTAACGTGTCTACGCCTAGAAAGGTAAATTTTTCTCAAGGTCAACTGCATCCAAGTCAAGCTAGTAATGTGTTGGCAAACCAAAATTAAGCGTTTAAATTCAACCTGTTGAACCTGGATAATTCTTGACACTCCTTGTGATTTATTATTAGGACGCTTTTTCATAGAGAGAGGGAAAGTTTAATGTAATTTTTAATGAAGTTTATGACGTAAGACTTCTTTTGCATAAGATAATTCGTTTTTGTACTTAAGAATTCAAAATCCATTTGAAGTTGAAGCAAGTCATCTAATGAATATTTAACCTTTGTTTTTGGCAATGTTCTTTTCTTATCTAAGGATTAGTACAATGAGCTAATAATGATGATGTTTTTTTTTGTAATTAATTAGACCCTTGTGATTGGTCGGCCGGAGATGTCCAAACCTGGTTGGCTCACACTCTCTCTTCATTGCCTCGGATGATGATGAATAGTGATGGAGTTTTGGGAGGATTTTGGGGAATCGATGGACAGTCACTTCTTAGTTTATCCGAAGATGATTTTAAATCCCGTGATCCAGGAACAGGAGAAAAACTTTTTGCAAATTTGGACTTATGGAAGATGTCCGTATTATTAGAGGGTGACATGGACATGATATTTTCAGCTAGTCCATCGCCACCATCCCCACCGTCGTCTGTTGATGGACTGCCAGACTTATTGTTGCCGGGAGTCAGAGTCCCAGAAGATAGCAGTGGAAGTTCAGTTGGATATTCGGATTCAAGTGACACTTGTTCATCTGTTGATTCAAGATCACCAAGACCATTATTTAACCCACATTCAGAACTCATGCATACGGATGATGGTAGGTTACATAAAACACTCAACACAAAAATTAAATTCATTTTCCGAACTGCTGCGATACGCCTCTCTGTCACAGCCTGTACATAAAATAATATGCAGAGTTTTCAGTTGATCCATGCGTTATGCCCATAAAAGAATTTTTTAAAACCAAAAAATTAAATCTTAGGATTTGAAGTTAAGGAGTGTTTGGTGACCTTTAAGGTTAAAAGAAATTTGAATTCTGAGTTTAGGACGTGGTGTTCATGTGTTAAATTCTTGATCAAACCCGTCAAACGCGTTTTAAGATTTCATGTATCCTGATGGCACACGAAATACTTTGCAAAAAAAAAATGAACTCTTTTAACAGAGTTCGAATTTGCAGAACTTAACATTTTTACTATTTATTCTGAGTTATTGGAGCAGTTGAAAAAGTAGTATTATTTATCATTACATGATTATTTTTTAAGATCCCTTCTTTTATTTTTTTGCGATCTGATGAGCTGAGTTGATTACGTTATAAACTTAATATCCAGTTCACCTTCGCTTAAAATCAGTTTCTGCATTATGGAATGCTGATTGGTTTATTTTTTTGAGATGGGCGTAGGCGGATTGGAACCAACAAAAGGAATTCAGGCCTTAGCCTTCAATTTACTAATCATTAATTTTAACAGTTAAAAAATTGAGTGAAAAAGTTAAAAAGGGAGTATGCGGAAATATTAGACGATGACAAAAATGTTAAATTGATTTAATATTTTTTTGTACAGAGAGTGATTTTGTTTTTGAATATTTATTTTGAAATTAAGTAAAAATATATATTAATTTGTATTATTATTACCTAAAGTAAATGCAAGTATAAATAGGAAATGCATATTTCTTAAGAAAATGAAAGTTAAAAATGAATCATGCGAAGGTCTCTGATTTACAATTCTAAATTTTTCTTCGGTTACCAGAAAGGTCGAATGAGTAAGAGGTAACGGTAAATTGAAATTTAGAAAGTGTCAATTATGTCAGGTAGGGAAAAACAACGTGATGAAATTTGGATATGCTTCCACAGGAGTAGTAGAAAGTAGGACATTTCTTGGGTTCTTCTTGTTCTGCTCGAAGGAGTCAAAATCCCTTTGCAATAAAAAAAACGTAAAGAAATGAAATGTAGGTTGGGTTTGTAACCTGAGTTTTATGTTATTTGCAAATGAAAATGGCCAAAGGCACGGCCAGTTTGATTTTTGAGGTAGGAAATTCCATTCCTATTATTCTTATACCAAGAAGAAAGAGAAACCAGTGACGTTTGTTTTTCTTTGTTAAAACTTAGAACAAAGGATGACACAAGAGTTTTTTTTTCATCCTACGCCATTATAAACTTCGCAGTCTTAACTTTAAAAAACTTTCTCTGGGATGATATCTCTATTTATAGAACAACGCAATGTTATAAAAATGCATTTTGACCTATCATTGATGAAAATACTGGTCTTTTTTTAGAATAAAGTGTGTATCATTTAACTTTAATATGAAACTGCGAATGGAATCGATTATAAAAATAGAAAAGTCAAAATTAAAAAAAATTAATTTGCATATTTGCTGAGAAGAGTTTTATGATTGAGTATATTAAATATATTATTAAAACTTTTCTTTTTGTTATTAATTTTAGATGAAGAAGATGAAGAAGTGGAAGAAAAAGTTCGTGTCAATGTTAAAAAGGGTCCAGGTGGGAAAAGTGGTGGGGCACACATCCATTTGTGGCAATTCCTGAAGGAATTATTAGCATCTCCTACTCAGAATGGAAGTTGTATCCGTTGGTTGGATCAAAGCCGTGGTGTTTTTAAAATCGAAGATTCCGTTCGAGTAGCGAGACTTTGGGGCCTTCGCAAGAATCGACCTGCGATGAATTACGATAAATTGTCAAGGTCAATTCGACAGTACTACAGAAAAGGGATTATGCGGAAAACTGAGCGTTCTCAGCGTCTCGTATATCAGTTCTGCCATCCCTATGGCCTCTGAAATATCCGAAAGGATGCACACAAATGAAACAATGTTGCTAAATTTTTAGCGTCTTACATTCCGTCGCTGCAGTTTTATGCAGTTCTTTTTTCTCCCTTATACAAAAGAAAATTATAAAAAAAAAAGTTGAAATGTTTTCAACGAATTTAGATTTAAGTCAAATATTGTTGAATTTTCTTCAACTATAGATCATAAAATAATAATGAGTACAACAATGTTTATTAGCAGGATGATTATGTTAATGTTGCCAAAATTAACATTATGTTAATGTTGCCAAAATTAACAATATTGTCAAAAATATTTTGAATTATAAAAATGTAATTACTAATATCAATCATGTTAGTTTCTAAACGAGGAATTTCTCTAATGTTAACATGGGTATTATAATGGGTTAAAGGTTTAGAATAAGATATACTATTCGCTAATATGTATGTGCATATAAGCATTTAGATAATATATTTTTAATATGTTTTTGTTTTGTTCTACAAAGAATGAACAGAAGTTATCCGTATGTCCAATGTTTGGACTCTGAGCTTAATTTTTAGATAAGCTCAAATTTAAAATTAATGAATATTAAAACAAATTAAAAACATATGCTGAGTAAGTCTAATTTATTGCAAATGAGGCAAGAACTTTGCAAAAGTCTGCGTTGCATGCAACGCTGAAGCCAAAGTGTGCTGCTCCCGTTAATTCTAAGAATGGACGACCTTGCAGCTTTCCAAATATGATACGGCCATCGTTCTGCTGAATGCTGCTAATAAAAGTAAAAATGTCAAAGAAGGGAAGTACGTATAGTCCTGCAACTGATACACTTCTGTAACTGGTTATATTCGTAATTTCAATATTTATATTAGCTACTTAATCCAAGTTTCATCGAAATGCAAAGAAAAATAGAACCCCGGCTTGGCTAATGTGAAATCGCCTTTTCGTTCTGAAACTTCAATTTTGGAGAAAGGTTCGTCAAACAGTATTGGAATTTTTTTACTTCGTCAACATGTTCCCTTTTATATTCATGAATTGGAAGATCTTTTTATCAATTCAACCACAAAGGAATTCAAGTCAATGTGTCGCTCAACTTGAATACGAGTACTAAGAAAATTATTTCCTCCAATATGCACACTCTTGAGTATGTTCCTGTGAAAATTCAGAATTAAGTCCCCCAAGTTTCACTTTCCAGAATTTATTTATAAAGCAGCTAAAAACAAACTCATTAAAATTAAAGCTTCATAAAACAGGTTTTTAGTTTCTAACTTAAATTATATTATTGCACTAGCTAATGGACGTAAACGTTAGATGCCATGTTTCCAAGTCTTATATTCTGTATGTTAATTGCACTTAAGTACAATGAATGAATTTATAAATTAAGTACGACCGCGACTCATGCAGTGTTTGACACAGAAGTTTTAGCGTAAATAAAGCTGATATTAAACCAGACAGGCAGTGATGACACCAAAAACCTGAATTTCTAAAACTGCAAATCCTTTAAACATGTGCTAAATCTGGAGCTTTCAGTTTTAAAAACAGCAAAATTGAGAAAATGATTCCAAAAACTTGTATAATACATAGCCCAAGGCCAGCAATAGATAAATACCCCAATTGATCCCGAACCAGAGACTCTAGCTTGTAAATGCACCCCTAAAAATAAATATTAAATTAATTTACTATTTTAGTTGTATACAAAATGAACAAATGTTTTACGCTTGAAAATATTCTGCTAGGGTGAACTCGTATTCCACATTGAGTTGTAACCGTAATACAACAAGAGTCTGGTACTAGATTTGAGCCTGCCATTCCCATTGTTTTCCAATTGCTTCCATCCCAGTCTCGGTGCGAAATGGCACCACAACATCGAAAATCTTGATGAAGGTCATCTATCGCAGAAGTCTTTTGCAGATCAAATCCATAGTTTTGTTGAAAAGTTTCGTTCAATCCAGTTTTTAAATCATTCCAAGCCTGCTCACGGTAAACATAAGCAAGTATTCCAGCCTGTAATTAATGAAATATTTAAAAATGTCTTATATTATAGTAAACGAGATGTCTACCTTTGCTTCGAGGAGGAATACGAGAAGAAGCATGATGATATATATCAAAAGAAAGCAACGATCCTTTCGACAAATTCCCATACATCCTGGCAAAATACAACAAGAATATTATAACACACGCTAAAATAAAAATGGCATAGGATAATATTGCATAGGCATAGGGTAAGACGTACCTACGAATGTGGCAACAATTACAAGAATTCCAGCTACAACAAGCAAATAAGAAGTAACGGGATAACTGACACCAAGCAATGAAATGAATTTATGCTCAGACAGAATACTCCAAATACCCACAGCGAGGACAACACCACCCCCAATCTGTAATTGAAATATATTCTTAACTTAGCTTTGTGTTGTTTTCAAAGAATAATATTTAGAACTTGCCAAGAAAAAGAAATTAAACACATATAGATAACTTCGTAAAAGATTTTTGGAGCAAACCCCTTCATCTTTTCTATATTTTCCAGAAGATGATTGCGTATTGGAATCTATAAAATTACATTAATCTTATACAATTAACTATCAATTTTAATAATGTTTATGTCTTTCTTTCCTTACCTCCTGCCATTTTGGCGAGATTTAAGAAATAATACCAAACGCCCACCAAAAGCAGACAATTCTGCTTACAGCCCAACACTAACCACCGCTCAAGAGATTTTAGATTACACAATAATAACGGATAAGTCAGTACTTAAGTAAAGTAAAACATTCTTGACAAAAAATTGTTTATATTCCACAAATCCATTCCATGCTTCAGCATTGTAAAAATGTGTTTTGTTGTGGTTGTAGACTCGTGTTGGCACAACTTGAAGTAAACCGCATATGAAAGACCAGAAAAATGGTCGCTGTTTAAAAGAAACCTTTTGCTGGCCATCTTAATTTTTTTCCAAATCAAATTTATACTTGTACTAAAACATAAAATAAGTAAGATTATAATTTATTAAATGAACAATAAATCAACTACTGCCTTGTATTAAACCTCTTAAAGAAACGTTTATCCAATATCACTGACAACAACAATCCGATACTCGCGCATGCGCTTAGTGAAAGTGACAAGAATATTGAAACAAATTTAATCATTATTATTTTTATGCTGGCCTAGTCTACCCAAATATATTTATATACAGTTAAATATTTGAAAAATATTTAGACTAGGCTAGCTTTAGTTCGAGATTTTTTTTGCCGGTGAAATAAATTTTTAAGAAGAATGAAAGAGTTTTTGATTAAAATAAAATAACTTTGAAATTTTTCGAATTCCTGGAAACCAAACCTGATTTTTAAACTTCTAAAGTTATTTTTAATGGCATTGCTTATGGTAACTCTTAACGCAGATGCTATGACCCAGCAATGTCCCTAATGAATTCTTTAAAAAAAATTTGGAAAAAAAACTTTTGGGTAAGGTTGCATGATGGGCATGTAAATAATTAATAGTTCCAACACTAATACAATAACATAAGCGTTCTAAATTTGATTGTTGACATTTATGTTAGCTAGCTTTAGTTTACTGCTAGTGTCGTTGACTAAATCAAAGCGGCAAGCCAAAACTAGCTAACATTTCAACAATGGAAGAAACTAATGAATGACTGAAGCTTGTTTGTATTGGATTCCAATTTGGAAATGAAAGCATACGATTATTATTATTGTAAAGCCATGAAAGGGTATCTTATCTGCGGTATGAAGAATTTTGGCCCCCATCATAATATCATCCTGCCTGGTTTTCCTTTCCTATGTCCTTACAACATACACACAGCGCAAGTGAGAATGGATAATGGTTTGGTGATTGTTAAGGATTTTTTGAGCCATGAACTAAAACCTCTAATTTAATCTTGTAGTGTTCCGTTCCGTTGTTCAAGCGAAGTTTTCATCTTCTGGAATCACTTCTTCATACATTGTAAAAAATAAGGTCTCTTATTCTGATTCTTATTATTAAACCAACCAACAGTAGCCGTGTAAAGTAAGAGTTCTCATTTGTTTTTCGTCATAGCTCTATTTTTAATCATTATATGCATAGTCTCAATCATACTTCATACCAACTCCGAATTAATTCTTCTCCTTCATTGTATTCCAGTCAGACGAAGAATAATCATCAACTCATTGTTATCCACTTCAAAAATATTTATTAATCACTCTTATACACAAATTTATTATTAATTATGGTCGTGTAAGCTCAACCTCTCTCAAAACAAGAAGCAGGAACATTATATTCCAGGAAGACACTAAAAAACAATCAATCGTAAACATATACCATTCACTTTCTACGAATCAAGAATCAAGTTACAACTTTAGGTAATAAAAGTATTTATTACTCATTTATACGTAATTAACCTATTGACTCTCAGTTTACGTCCTATTTTCAAAATATTACCATTCCAAAATGTCTCCTCAATCTTTCATTTCTCCAACAAATACGAAAATGAATGGTTTTCATTGCTGCGCATGCCCATTGACCATAAGTGCGCACGTTTTGCCACCTTATTTTATTAAGTATTTAGTAGTAAGTACCCTTAAATGAAAGTTAGTATTCGTCTTTATTACACAGAAATCTTAAATAAAAACGAAATAGGACCAAACTTCATCCTGTTCCCCCCCCCATATGTGACATTCTTAAGTCGTTTTAATTAAATTTAAGCGTGTTTCATAAAAATCATGGAAATATTTTTCAAAAAATAACCAGTGCTTTATTAATTTTTATCTCGTTTTCTTTAAGTGGAAGGAAACGCATCGATCCAACACATCAATCAACATCACTGTAAATTCTTTCATTTTTCTTAAGAAATATTTAAATAAACATAAACATTTAAATAGTTTCTTAAGCTTTTTCGCCATTTTGATTTATAATGTTGAATCTCTTAGAAATTTTCATATGTTAATATGTTATATGATTCTTAAATCCTCTTATCTTTTCATGGATTTGCGTAAGAGGAATCTCTAAACCCAAACCCTTGCCCTATTGTTGTTTATTCAAGATGAACTAATTTTAACCAAAGGAATAGATTTTCTTCAAAAGAAAATCCTTTGATATTTCTTCTTGCAAAGTTTTTTATCATGAACTTATTCTTCTTTAGAACTCATCTTCATCTTCCTCTCATTAAATCCTGCAGTTCTTGTTCTATTATTGGGTAGTAAAACACATTCCCCTGAATCGGAGAATACCCGAACTCCATTTTGTAAAGAAAAAACCCGGGACTCGGAGTTTTCTTCTCCTTCTTACAACAGTTCGATGTTCCTTGTTGGAAAAATGTAACAGAGAAGGCATTATTTTGGAGTTTGAGCTCTGTTGATGACTCGGGCATTGATTTTTCATACTCGGAGTCACTGCTCCCTCTTCCATTTCCATTGATCCGTAACCATGGATACTCTCTCCATTGTCTTATTCTGTGTGACGTGATAACATTATATACTTAATTACAACAATATTTTCATGTATCTTTTTTTAGATATATCCAGAAGCTAGAATGATGAAAATCAGTAACTGATCAAAATAATTGAACTCAATTGGAATTTATAAGAAAAACTGAAAAATGGCTGCGCAACAATTTAATCTTCGATGGAACAATCATACCGTAAATATGCTCCAAGTAAGAAGACTAAATGAATATTTTGTATAAACATTTGTTTTACGTGTATATTTTTACTCTATAGATTCTTTCAGAAAGCTTTGAAAAGGAGTCCCTTGTAGATGTTACGATTTCTTGTCAAGGAAAATTTATCAAAGCTCATAAAATTGTATTGGGAGCATGTAGCCCTCAATTTCAAGTATTAATGAATATAAAATCAAGTTTACTAAAAGTTTCTTACTTGAAATCATTTTTTATTTTTAGGATATTTTTGATCAACACGAGACCCCACATCCTGTGATTATTATGAACGGTGTAAATTACGATGATATTCGAGCAATAGTTGAATTTATGTATAAAGGAGAAGTCAAGGTAAGCAACTTAATTTGAATCTTCAATTTTTATTCTTCCTTTCTACTCAAGGCATGTATTGATCATGTTAATTAGAAATAACAACAAAAGGATTCTTATTATTGAAAAAAAGATTTTTCTTCTGTTGGTTTATATTCTTGGATTTAGTCCTCAACAAAACTAGACTTCCTTGAATCATAATTTTGCATTGTTGTTAGTAATACATCAACTTCTGTTTCCTTATCCAACTATTCTCTAAAAAGTTTGAAAAATAAGAGTTCATGATACCGATATCAGAAAAATGTATACCAATGTTGTAAAGGACTGTTTCATTGCGATTTCTAAATTCTAAATGAATATTTGTCATAAAATGCCTTAGATTTACTTAACTATTCTTCTTTTAATTTCAGATAACAGAGAGTGATTTAGAGAGTCTATTAAATTTGGCTGAAGGGTTACAAGTCAAAGGTCTATCCAATGTCCGAGCTACCCGCCCAGCTTCTACACCTCAATCCAATACTTCGAATTCTCATGGAAAACCTCCAGAGAATCATTTTGGAAAAAGTCCAACACCTGTTTCAGATAATCGAAGCCCGGAGTTGGGAGCTGGACAAAATAGTCATGGTGAAAAAGGTCAAGGGAGTAACAGTCAGCTCTCATCAACGATCTCCTCATCCTTGTTACCAAACACGACGAACTCATTATCACCCGGAAGAACTCAATCCACATCGTCAGCTTCGGCAAGCAGTCATGTTAGTAGAATATTTTTAAATATTTGTGTGGTTGGTTGGATATAAATTACTATTTTGATATATATTTGTAGGTGAGTGGAAACAATTCAGATGTGGAATCTAGTACAGCCACCCCGGTATATCTTCGTAGGAAACGAATAAAACCATCTCCAAATAAGGATGTAATTTTATTTAATATTTTTTAATTAAAAATGTGATTTGAAAATAAATGCTTGTATTTCAGGTAAACCAGAATAATAGTTGTCAGCGTGAACCCAAAGTGAAACGCAAGCGTAGTCCGCCGACAGAAACCGTGTCCACTTCAGTTGAGGATGAAAATAGTGATGATTTGCCCATGACGATCAAAATAGACCCTCCGTTTATTCGTGACATTGACGAAGATGAGGACTCCGATGTAGCAACCACGGTAAAAATGCATATTTAGTAATTACAAGCTATGCAGCAGAAATAATACATTCTATCTAAACTTTCACTTCCGACTTCCCCGCTCGCTTTCTGCTTCCCCAATTTCATTTCACTTTTAACGCGTTTATACACTGTTTAATTTTTTAAAATAAGAGTTAAAATTTGCTGGATCTTGGAGCTAGCTGGTTGTAGAATAACTCATTTTCATCTATCTTCTTTGCTTCTATCAATTTGTTATAGGAATCTGTGGACGGGAGTTCGGATGTCAAAGGTCAGTAGCTGGTTTCCAGCTCAATCTTTTTTCACTGTCGGTTTGGTATTCTTCCGTTTTAGTATTTTCTGTGCATTGCATGGGGCTCTTTTTCCTCCTGTTTTTAATAATGCTTAAATCATTACGCTTTCGCTTGGTTTTTAGAATACTCTGTATGGGATGTGGAGTTGATAAAAATGGGATTTTATTGTAGTAATTTAGTCCATTGTTGTGTGAAAAACTGAGTGGTTGCTTAATAGAGGAAGGTAGTTAGTTGAATTCAAAGATGTTTTTTCTTTGATTTTTTCTTGTGGGCTTTTAGTACAAGTATTTTGTTGTGTTTAGAACAATTAATATTCTGTTCTGTTGTTTGGTATTAACAAATTGTCATGATTTTGTTGTATATACGCATAGTTGATTTTTTGTTGGGGCGTACCAAAGTTTTACAGTTTTTTTTCAAATGGTGAAGTTTTGTGTTTACTGCTACGAAATGGAAACCATATTATTGATGACATAGTGGCAGCATATATGAGCTAGAATTGCTATTAAATTACAATGTAGGAGTAGCGTGTAACTTGATTCGTAGTTAGTTTCCCTATTGGACGACCAACCAATGGGCCACTAACAAAGCCTTGTTTTGTGGTTTGTTTGTAGTGTCTTGGCAGTTGGCATTATGGTTTAATATTTGTTATGTTGTGAATCCTTTTGATTATTTTTTGTATTGTGTTATACGCGGATGTTTGTTGATTGTATAAGTTGATTATGTTTGGGTGATGGGGGTAATATAGAAATTCGGAATAAACGCTCACTGAAGATGTCTACGTATCCAGAAGCTGGAATCCCTGAACCGAAGGAGAAGATTCCAAGACCGCCGAACGCTTTCATGATCTTTGCGAATGAATGGAGACGAAAACTAGCCTTACAATTCTCAAACGAAAGTAACAAAGAAATCAGCGTACGACTCGGAATTCAGTGGAAAAATCTACCAAGTCAAAAAAAGGTACTGGATTTTTTTAAATACTTTTATGCTTATACTTAGTTTGACTTCAATAATATTTCCACTTTAAATTAATATTATATGTTTTCTGTATTTAGGAAGAATATTTTGCTGCCTCTCGTCAAGCAAATGATGATCATAAAAAGAAATATCCTGACTATTATTACAGTCCAAAAGAAGCCCGGATGCGAAAAAGATGGAAGATTCAACAGCAGCAAGTGAATCAAATGATCACATCCGGTCAATACAACCCCGTCCATCTTGTAAAAGTTTATATGGATGAAAGTGAAGCTTCTTCAAATCGCTCGTCTAAACCACCATCGTCTTCTCCATCTACGTACAAGGATAAATAGGGCCCATCATAATTGTAAATACATCATACACCGTAACAGGCCTCTGTTCTTCCGGTCTTTTGTTTTGTTTTTCCCCAGTTAACCAACTACAGATGAGCTTAGTTTTGCATTTATGTTTAAACTTATTCAATATTTATGATTAGAATTGTTTTTAGATTTTTAAGACTTATTTTTAGTCAGAAACAGATTGTCGTGTTCCTTTGTTGCCAAATTATTTAAGAGAAGTGTGAAATGTCTCTTTTATCCTGTTCGTAATTTCAGCCTAAGTCATCATCATAATTATTAATCATTTATTAATAATTGACGGACAAGCGTCTGCGCGTGGATTTGAAAAATATTTTTTCGTAATTTTTATATCAATTTTTTTAAAAAAATTGATTTGATCGTTTATGGTCTGAAACAACGTGGAACTTGCTGAGTTCAAATAAAATTATGGATATTAAATTCAGCGTAGACGCCACCATTTTAGTCTGTCCGTAGTTTTTCAAGCATTTTTGCTCAGAAGCTTTATTTATTAAGGAATTATTATTGCATTTAATTATATTAAGTTAATATTTGACAGAGGTGCTTAAAAGTCAAAACAACAATCACCTTATTGTTTCCTATGCTTTTATTTATTTCTTTTTTTAAAAGAAATATGTGAATTTTTTTCTATAACCTTTGAAACAGCTAGTCATATTAGCTAAAAATCGAATTTTTGTTATTTACAAAAGTACAGACGTACAATTTAAATGGCCATACTAGTTTTTAGTCTATAATTCTTTATTCTTAAGAAGTGCTTAAATTAATTTTGTTTTTGTATACAAATAATTTGTCAAATTAAGCTGGTAAATTCTATACCAGTAGCAGGGTTCAATTTAGTACCCTTTCGATTTATAAAATTGAATAAATTCATCAAGAAATAAAATTATTATAATTCCAGTAAGCATTCTTTGCTTTTAATCCTAAAACATAAAATTAAGTTTCTGCGTCAAAGAATCTATGTCACGATGACGAGTGAATTTTAAGAGCCTTGAGACCCGAAGTTTATTTTGGAACATATTTTTTTTAATAATGTTAATCCTTCTGAAATATTTCTGCGGAAGGACATTGATATGGTGGTCTTGGATTAAATGTAATAATTAATAAAAATGGTTTTTGGAAGAATTATAAGAAGGTTAACTTAGTTAAAGGTTGTGGGAAAGTTAATGAAAATAATAATATATTTATGGAGGTGAAAATAATTGGTAGGCTTTCTTAATTTATTTATCCAAGAAGAATTGATCTTTTTAGTTCTTCTAAAAGAACAGAACCTAAATTATGTGTGAGTAGCAAAAAAAATTTGTCCTTAGAAATAGTTTGGTAGAAAACATTGATATAAAAAACACAGAATCAGTTCTTGGATCTAATTACATAAGGGATGATGATATATTCAATAAAAGTGAGATCAAGGTGGTTAGCTATAGTGTAACAATGGGACATTGGTAACAGGGTTGGTGTTGGGTCTGCGAAAATGACGTAGGGCTAAGGTGCTTTGTAGTTTTTGTTGATTTGCAAGATTTGCGATGTATTCCCCTGGACTGGACAGATTTATGTCTCATTGTTGGTTATATAAAGTACATACAAGTTTGATACTGACTTGAGTCGTACAATCATATTTCTCCATACCACATCGACGTATATTTTTATCAAAAGTATCCTTCAGTTTACCGCTTTGTTTTCCATATTTTCACGTAATATTAATCTCTGAACGTTGCACGTGTTTGGGTTACAAATAATATCTGAAACTGTAAGTTATGATATTTAATCAATATAAATTTAGAGTATCATTTTTCGGTAAATCATAAAACTTTTGCAAGTGTATTTTTGGTCGGTAGCTGGAAAACAAAATTTAATGGTAGAAAAATATTTTGAAGCAGAAGGTTGTTGTTCGGTTCAACGTATATTTTTTATTCGGTGTACACTTTTTTGCATCTGTATTTTTATATATTACAAAACAAATATAGTTAATGTTAAATGCATCATTATTCAAGCGATACAAAACCAGAAAATAATTCTCGGTATTTTTGAAAGTATTTCTGATATATTGTAGCAATTTAAAATTAATTTTTTTGAGAATTTTTTTAAAGTTAAAGTGTCCTTTAATTACAATTCATCCCTCACATTAAGTATTTGTGTTTACATTGACCTATTTTTGTTTTTATTATTGTTGACCTCAGTTGTACCAAACTAAACTTGAATCACACTCAGATAAATTAAATTAAGGTGCTAAGTGATGAACACCAACAATAATAAAAACAATGACATCCTGTCCACTCTTCTAAAACAATGGATAACCAATTCCGGTTTATTGTTAAAAATGTCGCATTACACCTTGTTTAATTTTCATACAAAAAATCCTTTCGTTTAACACAAGGTTTTGACCTATTTTTTAAGATTTAGCATTTGAACATGGAAACTTCTGGAATTATTTTATGGCTGTCCATTTCAATAGCTGTGGGTCAATTAAGCTTTAAACCTGGGGATTCTACTTCTCCTCTTCCTGAAAAATTGCAACCAAATGATACAATTAAATCCAGACTTGGACTATTGGCTTCATCCTTGGGTACTTTTTATTTAATGCTTTAGCAATTCTAATTCTTCATGGAATTCTAATCCTCGTTTAATACCGATAATATTTTATTTTCTGATGATTGCAGGAGTGGATCCAATACCAAGTGCCGACGGATCTCCTGGCGAAACCAAAGGGTTATATGACACAAAAGATCGCTACAATTTAGGTGGTGGTGTATATCAAGGTGATGGTGGTGGCAACAATAATGGTTATTATCCTCCAATCTCTCCACCGGGCAATTATAATAATGGAGAGAGATGCGAATGTGTGCCCAAGCAATACTGCGGTGGACGCCCTGGCTCTATTCCTTCCGGTGGTGACTATGGGAAAGGGAATGGTGAGTATATTGATGCGGGACTTTTGCCTGGACAAGGAGGCCCTGGACAAACTAATCCAGAAATCGATGGTTCTGGCAACATTGACATTCGAATCGTTAACAAGGTAAACACGCGTAAAACAATCCACTTCAATAATACCGTAATAAATATTTGTTATTTGTTTTTATAGCCTCCATCAGGTATTGTCTGTGGCCATGATCAAATATATTGCTGTGATAATGGACGTGATTCACCAGGACAAGGTAGACCAATAGGAACGCAAAATCCTTCTCAATGTGGTGTGCCTACCATTATTAATGTTCCTGGGTATAAAAATACTTATGGACAGGTAAAAATATTGAGCTAGTTTAAATGCGTTCAATTCTTACAATCGTTTTACCGACAGGCGGATTTTGGAGAATATCCATGGTTCGCTGTCATTTTATCCTCCTCAAATAATTATCTCGGAGCAGGCGCACTTCTTGATAACTACCACGTCCTCACTGCTGCTCATAAAATTAAAGATTATAAGTAAATACAAATTAGTGTTTTTTTTAAATGATGCTTATTTTTTCAATTGATAGACCTGGGTATCCCATGAAAATCAGATTCGGAGAATGGAATGCTCAAGATGATTCTGAACCTTACAAAAATATTGAAATCGAAGTAGCACGCGTCGATGTTCATCCAAATTTTAACGCTGATAACCTTCAAAACGATGTCGCCATCATGAAATTGGCACAACCAATTGATATTTACACATATCCTCACATCAAATCCGTCTGTCTCCCCAAACAAAACACTGACTTTACTGGAAAAAGGTAACTCGAATATTTTTTTGTTCTGTTTGTATTCTTCAATTCATTCAAACAATTTTTTAAGATGTTGGGTGCCTGGATTTGGAAAAGACGCTTTCAAAGTTGGGAAGCATTCTTACTATTTGAGAGAAGTTGATGTGCCTATTCTCGACAGTGGTGACTGTGAGGCTCGCCTTCGTCAAACCCGTCTTGGTGGGTACTTCCAGCTGAACAGGAAAAGTTTTCTATGTGCAGGAGGTGAGGATGGAAAAGACGCATGTACTGGAGATGGAGGAAGTCCATTGGTTTGCAAGGGGTACGATGGAAAGTTTCAGGTCGTAGGATTGGTGGCATGGGGAATCGGATGTGCGGATTATGGAATCCCGGGTGTTTATGTAAATGTACCAAGCTATAGTTCATGGATTGAACAGAGGCTTAGATATTAGGAAACAACATTTTGAATTACACAATTATTAATTCCTAAAAATGAATTCTAAAAATATTTTATTTATTAATGAAATTATTTAATGGCTAATAATGGAAATGACTTAAAATAAAAACTTTTACTGTTAGCCAGTTTGTAAAATCATTTAATTTGATGAATGGTCTTTAGCGTTTATCTTGTTGATACTTTACGCGTGGAAATTGTTTAAATTAGGGTTTGCTTTATTTTTCTTCCAACACAATATGTTATTTTTATAATTCAATTAAATTAGTGAGATATGGACATAACCTTGAGGTTAACGGTGAGTTTAAGTTCAGAAATTTTCTACTTTTAAGACAGAAAGGGAAAACTTTTACTGCACCTCACATAAAGTTTTATATTCCTAATAAAGATTTACACTTGGAATTAGGCTTAAATGAATCCTTAATAATCTTTTCACTCCCGTCAATCAATCAGTAAAAGTCACGTATATACTTTCCTCGATTTCAATTAACAAATCCAGATGGTTCAAATAATAACATTCATTCTTTATTTCATCAAAGTTATACATACTTCACAATATATTTGGAAGAAAAATAAAAGTTTATATTTAAAATCTTTTTAATTATATGCTTTTAATAGAATGCTAACATGATTCTTATGTTGAAATATAAATACGATATATGGAGATATATACGATTGAAATCATAAGTGCTTAGTCTTTTTCTGCTTATTTTGGAGCTAATTGATGTAACATAATTTTAAATATTAAATTAAACAATAGAATGTTGTCTGTGATTGGTTGATGGTTGGAAGTGGATGATGAGCCTCTTAATACCACCGTTGTTTTCTGGATTTTCATTTATTGTCATATCCCGTTTTCCCATCATTAAGATCCTTGTTGTATCATTGTAAACCTGTCTTCGCCAGGATATGAATTAGTACTCATCAGTAATTCTCAAGGGTACATAAGAAGGTAGGTGGAGCCAATGAAAGACGAGGAGAGGGTGACATCAATTCCAATCCTGCTCCATGCAAGACGTTTCACTTTACAAAATTTTATGATTACAACAGGAAAATAAGGATTTAAAATGTTTCAAAATGAACATTATATTTTGTCGTAGTTTACAAAGTTAAAAAACTATTTTAATCTCTTTATTTTACAAGAGCATTATTGTTTTCTCCAAAATTATTTTTAGTATTTTCGATACAATTTGGCAAAAAAAATGTTTTTTAATTTGATTTTGATCTTTTATTATTAATTTCCTAACGCTTCAATTTTTAAAATTTTGGGGTCTTATCATTTTTATCATTTGTTTTCATCAAAATTACTACGAGTCAATTTTTTTGTTAAGAATAATTTTTTAGATTAAATGTTAAGAAAAGGTTTTTTAAAATATTTTCTTTGAATAATTCGAGTAGGAAAAAGTTTTAAAACACAGTTTTATTTAAAAACCGATGGGAAATTAAAGCTCTATGCTTCCTGTTTATGGAAAAATGCTACCATTACGACAGTTGATTTTAAGTTAAGCGACTTAATAAGTCCTGTTGTTCCATTTTACATTAGGTTTTATGATGAGTGAAGATATAAACAATTTTCCTTTCGGAGGATGGAGGATGACTGGACCCGATCTAAAAGGAAAAGGAAAGGTGACTATATTTTGAAATGGATACTTTTGAAAATGGAAATGGAAGATTTTTATTATTGCAATTGAGTGAGATAGGATGGGGCAATAACAAAAAGAGGCTGCAATAAAACCCAAAAGTCAAAATCTTATTTCAAGAAATTTTTACTAGGCCGCCACAAATTACGGTTCTTAAGGAAGGATCCCTTCTTTTTGAATTTGTCCGTTCCGTCGGATCCAAAAAGCAACCGGCTTTTCCTTTCCTTCCCAATATTTTCAAACTCAACTCAATGAAAAATAGGAAATGGGATGGGGACTTTTTCAATTGTTGACAACTTATTTAACTCACCGTGACAAAACAGAAGAAACAAGGGACCCCAGCTACTAAGTTCTGCAATAGATCCTAATGACACGTACATAATAATAACATACATTTTATTAGCTCATTAATACTTCATGCGTGAAAAATCTTCTTTACACTAAACCGGAGAAAGTACTGGTCCCTTATAAATAAATCCCATCTGCTAAACATCAAACTCGCCTTACCTTCAACTTACCTTTCGCCTTCGAACTTTCACTTTCGAGTTAAAAAAAATTCAAACAGTGAAAGTTTGAGCTAATCGCATTTGATATCAGTTAACTTTATCAATAATAATTTATTAAAATTATTAAAAATTCATTTAACTTAATTTCATTCGAAAATAAAATTATATATTTTTATTTGTAATTTCTTTTCTAATAAATTTTTTTTGAATTTCTTCATAAGCCTAATGTGAAATATTTCAACCACTAGAAATTAATTGCTTGTGTGTTACTTCTCCTCCAGTTATTAAAAAAAACATTATGAAAATTATTGTTTATGATTTGTTTGACTTCATATTTTTGAACAATTAAAATTATTTTAATATTTTCTTTATATTAATATTAAAAATTAAATATTATTACTTCTTAAAAGTATCTTGCAAATCTAAAAATAAGAAACAGAATAATAAAACACAAAGAGGACTCCTCTAAGTTGCAAAAAACTGGTTTGAATTATGCAAATAAATGGATCTTAATTACTAGTTGATTAATTGGACGAAGCGATACTGAATAAAGTGTTTGATGATGATAATTGCCTATTGCATCATCAAAAGGGAAAGAAAGATAGACACATTTTTTGGATTTTGTGCGGTTGTGTTATGGGACATTTTCTTAAAAATCCTGCTGCGAAACATGGAGTTTCTGTTAGGCCAACAAGGCAGGGAACAAAAAGGCGTTGAGAAGTTTTTCGTTTGTGATCTTGGTTACCGACGGAAAGTGAAGAAAAGGGAAATTTTAATTTACAACTTAAGGTGCCATAAAGCAAGAACCTTTTCTGTCCATTCTTTGGAATAACTTTACTTTAGATCTCATTTACAGAAAAGATATTGGATCCGACTTCGTCTAATTTGTGCTTTTAATAATCCAAGGGACAGGAATTAAGAAGGAGCCTATGGGTAATAATTACTCGTAAATCTCAAGTCCTGTCATCGAATTAAACTCTCAATAGGGAATTGCTTTATTGGCTCATTTAAAGTCATCAACAATTTAAGCTGACAATTTCTCAAGTGTGAGAATCATTTCTAAGGTTTTTCACACTAAATGTAAAAATTAGTCACGACTCAATTTTTGTTCAGAAGAATTTCTAAGAAATCCTTTTCACTAGGTCAACGTCCAAATCAAAATAATTATATATTACACAAGCAACATATCCTAAGTAAGATAAATTTCTTATGAAAGAAAAACTAACTTTAAAAACTGATAATAAATAAAACTAATGTGCATAAATTAAGAAATATTAGATTGAAAGTATAAAAATAAAGACGCAGGATTTCGTAGGAATCGAAACACTTAAAGCTAAATAAATGTTAAGCGAGAAAATATTTACCGAATTCAAATCTTTTCTGATGCTTGTTTAACACTTTCAAATTTCATTAAAAATAATTCATTGTGAAAAGATGAGAATTATAAATATAAGTTGAGAATAGAGTTAACTAATAAATCAAGTTTTTATTCTTTTAACCCTTTTTGTTGGATATGTAAAAGACAAATGTTGAATATTTAACGTTGAATTCTGTCCTCGTCCTCTTCTAAATTTATGACTCCCAATTTACCCATTTTCTCTTTTCTCCGCTGTAATATTGTCGAAGGAAAAGAGAAACTTCTCTTAAAAAATCCAACTTTAGAGAGAGAGAGAAAGTCTTTTTCCCTTTCTTTTTTCTCCATTTGAAAACTTTGAATTGTTCTCATGTTTTCATTTCATTGGATCAATATTCCACCACAAGGAAAAAAACCCCCAAGATCTCATTTTCTGAAATAGAAATCTTGATTAGTGTTTTTCTTACAAAGTGAAAGAATGAAACTTAGAGTGTCACTTTCTCATTTCAATAAAGAGATTGTAATGGGATTGCCTATTAGTTTATTTGGATAATGTCTTTATGACCCCCTTTCTTCAGGATGATGGTCCAATGGAATCATAAAACTTTTAGGACTTCAGTTCCTCATCAACACTTTTTGTCACAATGCTTCCAATTCAATAGAATTACTGGGTGCGGTTACAAGGAAAAATTAATTACACAATTTTTAAAATTAAAGTTTCATCCATTATTAAAATTAGATCCAAAGCTTGTAATAAGTTTGGCCAAGTTTTATTATCTAATGATACATTTTAGAACAAATTGGATTAAATGTTCTACTTCTAAAAATTCATTTAAACCTTTTTTACAACATTACGTCCAACTGTGAAGGAATATTAATCGTTTGCTCAAATTTTAACGCTGACTTTGTATGTTAAGAGGAAACCATTTTGAAACTGTTTCTTTCTTCAACTTTTCACCTCTGGAAAACGATAGAGTGAAAGCTAGAATGATTGATTGCAATTTTCTTTTTTTGGACATAATTCTAGGTACCACCTGGAGAAAGCAGAGAAATAGAAGCATATACTAAGCACGCAACTTGAAATTGAGTTGTAGTGTGCCTTAATGTAATCCTTTTATAGCGCATAGAATGAATTATAGTCCTCCAGTTCTCTGGGTTTTCGTGATAATAGTCAACAGAGTTATCATAAAACTTTTATGGCCCTTCCTCTTCTGATTCTAATCGCTATGAAAAAAGCACCAACAACGGTTTAGGTATTAGAAACAAAAAGTTGCGTCAAGGAGTCAAGGAGCCATGAACTCAGCCCAACAATCAATTAAAAGTACCATGACTCCTCTTTTCTAATGCTAAATTTTTAAAATTGATGGTTTTTTTCATTAAATTCTTGTTTCATGCTTAATTGTATAAAAAATTCACTAAAATCTCTTATTTCATTTGCTATACTAATAAGACTACAATTTAAATTATTAAAATTCACGATAATGCGATATTTAACTAAACTGAAATGTACAAACGTGGTACTTGTACAGTGATTGAAAAATAATTTTAATTTTAAGCATTTTTTATTTTTGGAATATTGGATTTTGAAATTAACTACAGTCCGCAATTTAAATTTTAAAACTTAACTAGTTGAATAAAATTAAGAAAGCTTATTAATTTTTCTCAAGTTTGGTTGAATTATTTAAGCTTTAGGGTTTAGAAATCATTCATTATGCAATTTAAATCAATTCGATGGTTTCCCAGTTTATGAAACCACTCTTTGTTCCAAAAGAAAGGCCTGCTACTCTTAAGATTTTAAAGTTTAAAATTGATTTAGAAAAAATGCCAATGCTTATGCTAAATTAAAAATATTTATATTTGCTAATGCAAACTAAAGAAACATTTGTGTATGAATGTTATACACCATAAAAGTTTTTATGATTATTGAGTTCACTTAATATATCAATAAATCATTCATTATTATTGTATTTGAGTAATATATATTATAACTTTGAAACCCAAACTCAAGTGTATCTATTTTTAGAATAATATTTTAAAAATGGAGAATTTATGGTATTTTTTCATATTGAATGGAGGTGTTTGATGTTGATGGCTGTCTTGTGTTTGTGTATTAATCTGAAAAGACCTTGTTTTCTTTTGATGAAATGATTGAAGAGATTGAAGAATGCAATGGGAATAATGGAAACTAAAAAAGTAATATTATAGAATGTACATGCTATCTACATTGTCTGAACCAGTTTTCTTAGTTTTATTACACCTAAATCAAAATGGCTGCCTGAGTATCAGGAATTCGAGCACAACAGCACTACATCTCTCTAATTACAATTCAATGTAGTAGTAGTTCTTTCAAGGAGAACGTGTGAAACATCTTCCAATTTCTATATGAAAATAAATTCCCAACCAACACTTACACTCGTTTTATCGAACCCAGTTCATCCGGTTGCATTTCTTTTCTAATCATGACTTATTTCCCATGTCAGATATTTTTTCCTCTGAATAATCCAAGATCCTAACTAAATTTTGTTCCTCCATTTTGAAAGCATCTCCCTCACATATTATATTTAACATGCGTCGTGTCGTAATATGAGATCCCTTATCTTCTTTTTACTAAAGAAACTCCCTCGAGAGAAAAAAGGCAGGCGTCTGTGGATCTCTCTTGAAATCTCCCACCTGAGGAAAGAAAATGAAAAACAGGACCACGCCCAGGTCAGAATTATCGGCCACCACCCACCCACAAAAATTCACCAACCCGATTTTCAATTTCGAGTATTTTTGATGAATTTTTTATGCAAAATCCAAATTGTATTGAGAAAAACGTCTTTGAATAAATTAATACGAAAGGGTTGTAAATTTCATCCATTTGAAATAATAATGATGTAATCTGTTAACTAATTACATTTTGTCATTTGGGATCAAATAAAGTCAAATTTTAATTCGGAATTAAAAGATCAATATTTAATTCAATTTAAGCCAAGTTATAGCAATCTGACGCACAACTTATACTGGCCCAACTCAAAATATAAAAATTGGATAGCAAACAAAAGACTTTTTAAACCAGATTCTAATGTAATTCTGTAATTTACAAATAAAAGGAATGGTATACTGGAGAGCATCTTTAAAGGGGCTTTTGTTTCACTCGACATCTTGGGATCGATAAAGTGAAAGTATGGAAAATACTGGACTTTCGGTTTGTCTCTTTGTTTGGAAAATCCTATCTCTTAAATCCCCCGGTGACGTTTAATCTTGTCCTGGATTACATTACACTGAACTGAAACTGAACTACAAAAAAGAGACCGACAAGAAGAAGGGTGTTTGATTTAGATTACAGAAAACCCACCCCACTTCACTTTGTTTGAAATCTCAGATCTCATTATTACAGATGTCAAATCCCGAAGCTCAAAGAATAGAATAAAAAAATACATTTTGATTTTCAAATTGTGATTTTGTGTTTATTTCTTTAAATTCTTCTAAATGCTGCTCTCTACATAATTCATCCTCTACAATAAGTTTATTTTTTTTAATAATAATTAAAATTACTAATTAACAAATCATTTGCAAAAATTTGCAAAGTTAAGGCATATGTACATGTTAATTTTGTACAGATGTGAAATAAACTTATAAATATCAAAGGTTAAATTAAGCTTATGTTAGAATTTAAGAGGCAGGCAGGATGCATGCGTGCGTTTACTTAAAATAATTAACACTGGTTCTAAATGACTGATTGCCTTCCTTTACTTTATAATTATGTGAATTATGAAAATAAAAATAAAAATTTAATACTGAAAGGCTTAAAACTACTTAAAGAGTGATTGTCAAATTAAAAGGTGAAAAAGAAATTACATAAGGGGTCCTTGATTACAGAGTCCATTTCCTGGATGGTTCATATGCCCACCTGAAAGTAAAGTCGCGTTTTGCATATTATGGACCATAGTTGCTACTTTCATCTCGTCTTGTTTCCGCACTGTCTTGCGGTCCTTTGCACGACGGTTTTGAAACCAAATTTTGACCTGAAAGAAAATAAAGTAAATATAATTAATAGTTTATTAAAAAGTCATTACATTCGCTTTATATTTTTCTAAATCTTCTATTATGTTACCTGTCGTTCAGAAAGGCCCAAATTTAAAGCGAGTTCGGATTTTCTTCGGATTGTTATATAACGGCTGAAGTGAAACTCCTTTTCTAATTCTAGGCGTTGATTATCAGTATATACCACACGATATTTGTCCTTTGTACGGGTTTTGCCTAAAAATAAATTAAGATGCTTATTAAAAAATCAGGAAACAATTCGGATGATTAAAACAAGACAAGTTGTGTGAGTTTGTTTCCAAAAAATATTCAACCAAAAAATTTTCCTCATCATGAAATAAAATAATGGTTAATTTAAATCTGAGTATGTTTTTTTGAGTCAGTTTCTCAAAGTATTTATGTTATAATTATTGTAATTATTTTCCTTTTTAATACAATTTATTTTCGTTAAAATGAATCCCTGTACAATATGTCTAAATTCTTGGAAATTGAGATAAAAGTTATTATTTATTTGAAATGGGGATGGGATAATAATCAAGAGTTGACATTTTTGAGATTTTGTCGTCGTCATTTTTATCAAAACTTTTAGTAACTTTTGTATGTCGATGTATTTCTATCCTTTCGAAATCGGCGTTAAGGATGAACCTTTGAAAGAAAGATTCTGGTCTGAGGGTTTTTTTGATTTTGTTTTGACATTGGGCACGAGAAAATTGACTTCTGTTTTCGGGTTTTCTTGTTTTTGGACAAGTGTCAGTATTTGAGAAAAGGAAGAAAAGAATCCTTTTAAGAAGAAAAAACACAGTTTGTCTCCAGGGGTTCATCCCTCCTCATCTTTTAACACTACTATCAACAATCACACCCGAAAACTTGACTTTTAGGAAAGAAAGAAAAGGATCTGACCCCAAAAAGGAATCTTCCCAATCCTAAGACCCTTCACGCTTTCTATGTCAAAACTTTTCTGATAAAGAGAGTTAGTAAGTATCACTCCATTAACTTTCAAAAGTCAAAACTTGACCTCTAACCCTCTTCATTTCTACTTTTTTTTCTATACTTATGCTAATTCTGTTAAAGTAACTAATACAGAAGGACACCTGTAAAGCATTTGACCACTTGTTAACTTTAATTTTTTTTGAGGAAGGAAAATGCAGCTGTTTGTTTGTTTGGACTCGTTCTGACAACGAAACAAGGGATTAAATCCTTTTTGAAATTGAGCCTCAACCATGTATCCACTGATTACAATCGGCAATTTTCAAAAGAGGGTCTTATTTTAAGAACCACACCCGAAAAATATCAACACACACACGTCGATATCTTCAATATATGAAAATATAAATGAATCTACATTTGGAAACAAAAACTGCACATCACAATTTTAATTGGAAAGAAAATATCATTTTTACTACTTTATAGTTATAGAATGAAAATGTTCAAAAGTAGAAAAAAATGTTAGAATATACTTACCACCACCGGGTTGCACAGTATTGTTATTAGTATACGTTGGCTTTTTCATCCACTCGTAAGGACTCCTTGCTTGAGTTGGTCGATTGTTATGTGTATTAATTTGATTTGAGATTTGTTGATTGTTCATTGAATTATTGAGATTGTTATTGGGTAAATGAGTGTGGTAATGTGGATTGAGTTGTTGACCTTGCGCTGATGTCGCAGGTGACCCACTACTGCTAACCCCATCTGATACTGCCATTCCTGAGTCAGGGGAGTGTGGGGTGGGTACAGGAGCAAGGGATGAAGAAACTGAACTCACTAAGGATCCACCACTTGAACTCCCACCAGATTCCATCTCTTGGGATCCTGAATCCTAAAATCATATAATCAAAATCAAAATACTATTCCAAAAGGTTTTCCCTTGATTCCCATAAAAATAACCATAACATTATTTGTCATATAAATCAACGTGAAATTGCTTCATTCACTTCAATATAGTTCATTCACCCTACTCATTCTATTCCTACCCTTATAATTTATTCTGGAATGAACTTTATTGAAAAAATGTCTGTAAAAAATAACTAAATAGATTCTTACCTGAGCATTATTGCCACCGGAACAGGGTCCAAATTCACTTTTGAATATAATCGGTTGTGAATTTAAATATACATTCGGACTTTGATGTCCACCTCCATTATGTGTTGAATGTGGTGAAGGAGTTGAATTAGGTGGGGAATGTTGTTGGTGGTAATAGAATGATGAGTGATGAGGAGGTGGAGGGTATCCATGTCCATGTGTCCAATCGTCGTATCCTCCTGTTACCATATTTCGTGATGCACAAGCAGAGTACATAACATTGACATTGGGTTGATGCCAACCGACCGCTGCTGCTGCAGCCATGGATTCTGGAGTCATATTTCCAATTTGATGTTGATATGGATGGTTACAGTCAGATGGGTAGGGTGGGACTGTAGGAGAGAACTGTGTTGATGTAACTGCTGAATTTGGGGTTGATGGGGGTGGGTGTGGGTTATGTTGATGTGGGTAGTGGTGATGGTGATGATATGGGGTTGTGTTGTATGGGTTACTAAAATATGGGTTCTGAGTTGAAGAAGTATGGTGGGAATGGACATGTCCAGTTCCACTTCGACCGAACATTCCAACTGGATTGTAGTACGATTGTAGTACCATGGCAATTGATTATGAGACACACGTAATTCAGACTCACGTCCTCGACTTTTTCCACGTCGAAACGGAGTCAAGAACCGAAAAAAGTCAATCCTGGGCTCAGAATTGAAAAGGATGAAACTTTTAGAAAAGTAGAATAGAAGTAGAAATTTAAATTCAACACAAAAATGATGAATACAATTTAAAGTATACTGTTTAGAATCTGAAACTAAATAATCAAAAATCACTGACTGATCGCTAATTCACCAAAACTCCCAAATTTAGTTTTACTCCAAAAATTCACAAACTCTATTAAAAAGAATGGGTTTTAAATTCCTTCACACTGGAAATGCCTGGAAATTTTTATTTAAACTTCTAATGTAGTCACTTATTGACAATGGATTAAAGTAATGATGTTGACGGATGTGAATCTAGAAGCCGACTATTCTTGTTCACTGATCCTGCCTTGTCTTATCTTCTTTTTTTGAAGTATACTTCCCCTAATAGAATTTTCGGATCATATAATCGTAAGGACAACTTAAGTTTCTATACTGTGAATTCTGAAGTAAGTGTTGTGAGTTGTGACCTGAGGACATTGGAAGGGTTTCTTTTTTTGAAAAAAAAAACGGAAGAAAAGAAGTCTTAATAGGTCTTTTGGGCTGAGCGACACTCAGAAGACTCAACGGACCAATCAGAGAAACGATGGAGGGAGGAGCCTTCTTTGGGATCTTAGGACTTAGGAACCAGAATGGGCAGTTCCAAATACTCCCTTTTCTTCCATTTTCTAAGAGTATACAAAATGATGAGGGAATAATAATAATTGGAAGAGATCTCCTCAAATCTAGAAAAGAAATCTCAAGTGAATTCAATACACTATTCTCACAAATTATTATAATCCCCATCCCCCCCACCCCAATCCCCTACTTTAATTAACACAATTCTCACTTTAAATATTAAGATTAAGCTTTCATACAAGGAGAGAATATAAACGAATAATTAGACTTTAAATACTTTATTAAATCACATTGTAAAAACTATCTTTCATTCAAAAAGCATCACCAAAAACAAACAAAGCTTAAATACAATTTTTTTAAATTTAAAAGTTTTTCTTTAGAAAAATTTCAATAATAATTATTTCAATCATTTTAATTATAAGATCCCGACTATTACGGAGGAAGAAATGACAATCAATTTAATTTTTATCTAAATTCAATAAAAATCAACTATAAAAATATAAAATACGATCATTACTCTGTTTCTTAGAAAATATAAAAATTGAACTATTGGAGATTGTGCAATTAGCAATTTCGTATGCAAATATAAAACTTTATCCTTTTACACTTCATGATTTCTTACACATTATCCTTTAATGAATTAAACTATCCTTTGACTAAATTTAAGGATTCTGAATTTTAATTAATTTTTAAACAACAATGGTTATATAAAACAAGAGATATAAAGTTTAAATATTTTAATTAAAGTAAATTTTCTTATGTTATCATCTTAATAGGATTTAAATGTGACCTTGTTTGACTGGCTGACAATTGACAAATATAATTTCATTGGGATAAGGAAGAGGCGTATTGATCTGGTCTTTCAAACTTTTTTTTTTCATTCAGATGTTTTCCTTTTGTTTCTGTTCCTCTTCATGATGATGGCTTTGTATTATATTAATAGGTCCCTTGGTAGACAAGTATTAAGTGGACATGTTCATGCTCATTGTAACGAGTTGGTAAAGAAGCAAAAAAAAAAGAATTCAGTTTAGATTTATCTGAATAGAATTAAATTATAAAAATAATTTGTTCAATTCCTTTGTTTTTATTCTTCATATTCAAAGTTTAGGGATATCGTCTTAATCTAAAGTGAGTATCTGCTTTCAATTTATTAGTCACAGAGTCATAACCATAATTTCATTCATGAGTGTTCTTAACCAGCCTCAACCTATTCAGCCTATTCATACTAAAATTTTATTGTTACAATCCTCCTCACACTCAATTTAACTTTTATTAACTGTAAGATGGAGGAGGAGCAAAGTGTCATTAAACCTCAATAAGTAAGTGATGATGGGTCAAATAAAGATACAATTAATAATTAATATTAAATGTATACATATAACTTTGACAGAGTTTTCTTATGGAATATATTTCTTCTGAACAGGATAGACTTTAAATACTGGTTTAAAATAATTTTAAACCAGTAATCGTAATCTATGCTTCTGATTTTAAAAATTATGATGAAAACAACGGAACTTATTGTTAAAATTGTAGTTTTTCACACCTTCTAAACTTATCTGTGAATTCATTGAAGCAAGCGGTGAAGTTAAAAGGGATTAAGTTTGATACGTTAGTTTTGAATGTTTTCCTTTGAATCCAAGCGATCACGAAACTGAGGGTCACACATTTGATCTCTTTGTTATTTACTTTTGGATCCTGTGACTTTTGAATTTGCTTTACTCTATATTTTTACATCCACACACATTTCATATCAGAATAATATCTTTAAATAATTTACATTTACAAACAATCTTTCGTCACGTTTTTTAACCAATTATAAAAATTGAACTAGAATTTAATTGCTCGTAATGATACTTCTTTGAAACTTATTCTTACTATTATGATATCTAATACTTATTTTACACAAATTTTAATTCATTTAGTATATAAATTTAAGTAGAAAGTGTAATAAATAACCTAGTAACTAGGAAACTTTCGAAATAAATTCTAAATTCTGATAAGATTTCTTAGAAGATATTTTGATGATTTGAAAATATATTTCTTATTTTTTGTTTCACCAACCTTTTGCTGAAATATATACGCATCCATACTTAAGCGTTTGAAAACTCTTCCCCATGTGGAAGCAAAATTATTTGAAAAAAAATACTGATTTTTCCCTGAGTGAATTTAGTTTTTAGAAATTGTATTTAATTCATTACAATTGGAATATAGGAAATCGTAACAATGTAATAGTAGATACTCTGAAAGAAATTCCCACGGTAAGTTTATTGATTGGTGTAATTTAAGTTAGGAGTATTGATGGGTTCGTTTAGTGAGTAGAATACAGACGATGATTTCCATAGGCTAATCATGAGCTACTAAAGTGTGACGAACGGCATTTTATGATCGTATTGACAATAAATTTGGATTTTTTGGAGACGTGTTGAAAAATGGATTAGGAGGATGAAACAAGGTTTAAGTTGTAAAACCGTAGTCCTAGTAAAGTATAGATGTAATAAATAATTTGGTGATTATTTAGGGCTACTACAATTAAGAGAATTAGGACTTTTCAAAATTTAGAATAACTACAAAATTCTAAAGTCAGGATCTATTGGTTGTAAAACTTTTGAGATTTTCCCCTACCTCTGTTACCCCTCGCCCTCTGCCCTGTTTGCTTTGTTTTGAAGTAATCAAGGACCATAAAAGGAAAAAGGACTTCAGAGTCACTTTTCTTGGGCAGTTGTCGGAAAAAGGACAGCAGGGAAACAAAGACTCAATTCAGATTCATTCTTTGACTCAACTCAAGAATTTCACACCTTTTTTCTTCCTTTTTTCAATTTCATCACTTTAGACCTTAAGTGGAAGGATTTCTATTTTCAATAATCAATTTGAAACCGATACACTCAAAACAAGACCTTTTGGAGAACTTTAAGGGTCTCCTCCTATTCATCGTTTACTCAAAACGTAAACCCTTCTTAAACTCCACCTGCAACAACGCAACCTGACTTCCTCTTTATAAATACAACATATTAATTTAAGTAGAAGTATATTGATAATAACATTGTTTTTAATGAGAATAATAATGAATTATTTATTCATAATTGATTTACTAAATTATTTGTTTTTTGTAAAAACCCTCAATTACAAAGTTTAGTAAAAAACAATCCTTCAGCCACCTACGAACGCACTTGTATTTAATTAGCATAAATTAAAAATCTCGTTTTGATTTGAAATGAATTGGAAATGATGAAACTAAACTTGAAGAATAAAACAAAAAATTTCACACATATACCATCATTCAAAATAAGTGGAAATATTCATACGTGACTTTTAAATGGGGGGTGAGTTCTTTTTCACTAAAAACTGTAAGTCAAAAATTTAGTTCTGGATAAGATTTCAATTTCGGAAACTAGTTTTACAGCGGATAATTGCCTTTAATAAGTAAAAACTTAAAATCCAGCGCACGCCAGCAACGAACCGACAGAAAAACCACACAATTTTAAATCACCTCGGAAGATTACACATACATCACGAATTGGATTTTAATTGCTTATTTTTATCCATTTTCATACCTCACGCTATCTTAAAATAGTCTTGATCAATTATACTGGAAATATAACAAAAGTAAACCTTTACGGCATGACAGGAAAAGTTACCCAAAAGGGTTATTCTTATTTCATGAATCCTCTCAACAAACTTTTTTATAAGGCTTTCATTTCTGTTTTATTTTCATTTTTCCAAGTAAATCGCTTATGCTTGAATCTGTGAAAGATTTTTGATATATCAAAAAGGTAAACTATTTTAGACTAACCTAAATCAAAGTAATCTTTAAATAATTCACAATTATATTACATTTTTCAAGTTTTTTTTGTAAGTTTTCATACGTTTGGGGGCTACTATATAATTTTTTATGCCTAAGGTAACTGAAATTGGAATAAATAAATTTTGTATATGATTTAGATGAGTAAACTCAAAATCATAATCATCACATCTAATCAAATTTTTTATTTAGTTAATTCTAATTTCAATTTGAGCACTTTTTAGAATTTGAAATAACTTCTTCCTTGAATTACTTCAAGTTGTTGCAATTTGTCATAAAATTGATTTGTATGAATTTTAAGTTGTCTCTCCATGTCATAGTAAAACCACTCACGTTCTCAAGAAAAGTAAAGAATTTTCTTTTGATGCATTTATGTAATTGAATTTGTAAAGTTTTATGATTTAGTTATCCTATACATGAAATATAATAGGGTGTCATCGTCCTTTCTTATTTTCTCCAACATTGTTTCACTGATTTATGAATTTATAGATAGGGTAGTTTTTGGTGGATCCAACCAAAGAAACTAATGTCTTACTCCATGAAATTGAGTTCATTTCCCTTTTATTAAAATGGAGTCCATTTCATTAGTAATTATATTACAAGAGTTGTAAAAGCATTCAAACACCCTTTATTATAATTTAACCGCATTTTGAAAAAAAAAATCAAAATGGAAGCTATTAATTTTTTTTATTTTAATTATATAATTTTTCTTAAAACTTTAAATATTTCCATAGATGATAGTGTAATGGGGAAAATGAATGAAAGGGAAATTTTAGTTTTTTTGCGAATGAATTGCTTGTCGGTAAAGTAAAAAAGAAGTAAAGTGTAACCCGTTTTGTATCTTGAGGGAACAGTAAAACCATTACGGTGACAGGTATATGATCCGATTCTCAAAATTTATGAATTCATGTTGAATATACTCGCCTCATTTTTAGCTCCTACACTTGTTTGATACACTACTTTCTCAAGTATTAACAAATACTTTACAATTTGATTGAATTAAATCTTTTTTACAAGAATAAAACTTAAAACTTCTCAAATGTATAAGCAAAAAGACAAGAATTGATTTGTAATATAAAGACTATATTATAATATTTTAAGGAATTGAATTTTCACAATCCTTTTTCAGGTGAAATCGAAACAATAATGTTAACATGGAATTTAGAATTCGTTTTTCAAACCCTGACAAGTCCAGCAGCAGGATATCCTTAGACCACACAACATCTAATTTTTTAACAAAGTAAAAACTTCCAATTGCGTCACTTTTTCAGAATCAACTTCGGAATCTTTATATCCAGTCAAGAATTCTAGAAAAAGACAACGCCTTTTAAGTCTTACTGGTCAGCCCTAATAAATACTTTTGTCTATGTAATGTAAAGGATATAGGCAATCAAGCTCTGCATATTCTTTTGATTTTTAACATCTCAGTTCCTACCTAACCCTAAACAAGTTTTTCTTTTTAGTAGTTCTGTTATTTACTGTACCTTTTGGCTATAACATTTTAAAGTACTCACCACAATTTTATTTTTGAAAACAAATTAAAACTGATGCATCTCAGATTGAATTATTTTTGTTAAAACAGCCAAAAATAACCAAGTTTCTTTAAAAGAAATTAATTTAAATCAGGCTAATTAACTTATTATCTTTAAAAATAAAAACCAAAATTGTCAACGGAAGGCTTATAATCTCATGATGATTGAAAACAACAAAAAACAACCGATACCGAAGGTCATTTTCTAATGTTTCAATTAAAAAACGATAGATTGTTGAATTTTATTTTATATTCCTACGAACTTGCTAAATACATCAACTAAAGATGCAATAAAAATCCATTATTATTTGTTGATCTGGATTGCACTTGTATTTATTAAGTAGCGATAGCTACTTTATGATATTGTGCCGTCTGTCCGTCTGTCCGTCCGATAGCTGGACACGATAACTCAAAAACTTAATAACATTTTGAGAATCTTTTTTCACAAAAAGAAAGTGGTTGACATGAGTAACTTTGCTAGTGATTTCCAGCTTCCCATGACTTTTCCTTACGGGTCAATGAGAGGTCAAAGTTTTACCATAGGGAGAGCATGGGAAAAAACTTAGAAATTTTTTTGCTT